>CM034151.1:448474322-448650674 GCA_019776745.2 Taxus chinensis | reverse complement strand
GCTCATTCGTGATGAAATGATGAATGGTGTGAAAATTAAAATTTCAAGAAGAATCGGATCTTGATAATTTTTGGGATGATCTTAATAGGGTTTTTTGAGTTAAAATCATATAATTTTTGACCCCAAAACACTCTTCCATGCTCTCGGGGCCGAAAATGCACTTAACATGTGACATCAGCATTCCAAAAAGCTTGGAGTGGTGGTGTCCCCTCGAATTGTTCCTGAGGTGTAAAGGGTACAAGGGGGATATTAATGTGTGCTCACCCTATGGACGTTAAGTTTTCATCACCTAAAACTTGTGACTTGAGTGGTTAGGTGAGAATAATGCAAAATTCGATAGATTTTCATGATGGAGACCCCCTTGGCACATTTTTAGAACTTTATGTCCCTTTATCTTGTCCTTAAGGTGAAAATGGGATAAGTGGTACATAAAAGTGTGCTTCATCCTCTCAACTAGTCCCAGGTCACATCAAAAACTCAATTTTAACTCTCATGTGCTAATTTCTAACCCCTACATCTCACTCACATGAAACCACAAGGTGAAACTTATCCACATCTAGTGAAAATCATGGTTGGTTGAATTTTTTTGTCCATTTTTCCCTTAATACCCTATTTTTTAGGGTGAAACCCAACCTCCACCTTACCTAGGTTAAGCCTGATTGGGTTAGATGTGAGTTAAAGTGCAAAGGAGTGAGTGAAATGTTTAAAATCCATACTTAGCCATTTTTTATGTTTCGAAGCTTCATTTCCTCCAATATATCACTCTACTTTATGTTATTCTATTGAAAATATTCCAGAGGCCTCATATGCTAAAAATGGAAAGTTTTTCATATCTCCCAAACCCTTGTCTGATCCCCATGAAATTTTAACAACTCCTCAAAAGAACCTTTCAAATTATACCAACCTTGCATCCAATTGTGTTCTATATTATTTTTAATGGCCAAAAAAAGTTTTCTGAAATAAAAAACTCATTTTTGAGATCTACAAAGTTCTAGCGATTAAAATCCTCTTAAAATTGAAGCAGAGCTTCCTTGTGAAATAAAAACTTTGAGACCACTTTCATTCCATTCTGACACTGGGAATACCCACTTTTTAAAATATTAAGCCTTATTAATCCTCACTATATATAAATATTAAGTGTTGTAAACAGTTCATTATTTGAGTTACCATTGCCCCTTGAACATCAGGAAAACTCAAAAGTGCCAAATTAAGAAATTGGTAACTAAAATGGACTTCTCAAAATAAGGCTTACTAAAAATAGTAAGTTTCAGGATATTTGTCAAGAAACAAGGATGTTGAACCTATCATGTTGAATAAAGATAACTTAGATATGTTTGAAATAGTGCCGAGCTTCATACTGACTTGTTAGGTTTATGGTGTCACACTATGCACTTTTAGTTGAATGAAGGAGAAATTATTCTATTTAGAGGAGAAGACCTATTTCAATGAGGAGGAAATGATAAGAAAAATTCTTGAGAATATTGTGGTTGATTCCATTCAAAAAGGAAACATTTGTGTCACGGAGGTGAATTTTGAAGACAAGAAGAATAAGGTGATGATCTCCATGTTCTAACTCCAACATTGTGTTTAAAAAGGATCCTTATATTTCCATATTAGTGCAAGTCTCACAGTATTGTTTCTAAACACTCATTCAATGCCTTGGAGTGTATTCTCACTTCACAGGGGGAGGAATTTACAATCGCATTGTTTCAACTCAACATGAGGTCAAATTGTAAAGAACTTCATTTATGGAGCATTCACTCAAGATCCATCAGAAATAGGTTCTTTGTCAATAAGAAGCTTTCTTGTCTCTATATTTCACTTCTCTCTCCCCCCCTCTCTCTCTATCATTCTATTTATTCATTTGAATGTAATTTATCACTCTTTCGTCATATTCACTTAAGTGGCTTAATTTTGTATTGTAAAAGTCCCTTTTCACAAATAATAAAAGGACTTAACTTCATTCGTAGGAAATGTGAAAATTCACTAGTGTTGGTGAGATGAAAGGTTGCATGGAGGGAGAGGAAGAGACATTTTGTAAGCTATAAATCGGGATGTCTTCTCTATTCCAAGGATTAGCATTTATTTATTGTTACTAGTTGTTGGATTTCACTTATACTACAAGCAATAATTTATATTTTTCCATCTCCTTTCCTTCCTTATGTTCCTCCATACTCTCTACTTTATAACATTGTAAGAAAATATGATCTTGTATAAACAAGAAAAAACTGTGTATTTTATTTATGAATTCATATAAATCTGTGTCTCTAATTTGTTAGTATTATTATTGATTGCATGGCTGAATTATTCTTATTGAATGTGGGTATATTCTCATTACTTTTGGTGAAAATATGCTAGTTCCTACTCACAACGTTAACCCTCTCTCCTCATTTATCATGCGCCTCTTTACCTATTTCCTAAAAAAATTACTTCCTCATACATTGTATAAGAAATTTTCCATAGGTTTAGAGGATTATTCATGTATGATCCCCAACCTAACTTCCACCCCAAAATTTTAGATAGTTTATATTCAATAATGGGGGCCTACCCATACCTAAGAAGGAGGGTCTTAACTCCACGACCATTGGTAAAAACCAATTATCTGCACTGTAAATTATTTCACTAACATCATACAAAGCACCGAAAAGCATATTTTTTGTTGTTTTTATCCATGAAGAGAATACAAGGGCATCTAGACTAGTCTTTTAAATCCCATGAACTAGTCACATATTTTTTTATCTATTCTTATTCCATAATACATCAAGATTGATCTCTTCCTACCACATCACTACCATCATATGAATCAAAATTAGCATCAACAAGAGTAGTACACTGAGGGTATAGAAAAATAAATTCTAAATTCAGTCGCCTTCTAATAATAGAAAGAGATTAGATTTGTATTCAATTATTTATTTTGATAGATTAGATTACTTTTCATTGCTTTACTTAGATATAATCATAAACCCTTTGAAAATAGAAAGGAAAAAGGAAATAGTTTATATTACATGCTTAATATTATGTTTGTAGCTTAGAATTTTTAAATTACCTATGCTCTAGGATTTTCCACCTCTGGGATTATATCTTATATTTATTTTTGAATAGTAATCCTTCTTATTTAGGTGTTAGATTAATTTATTGTAGAAATTGCTTCTATAATCCATAAAAATATCAAAAATTGGATTAACCATTAGATTTGTTTCAAAATTGTTGGTAGATTAGGATAAACACATTTGATTCTTATATTTTATTAGGTTTCTTACTAGATATCTAATCTTAGGATAGCTTTATAACCATTTATATTGTATATCCCATCTTGTTTATCATTTTTTTTTTGTTGAAAAGAGCATTTAGATTGGGAAATTCACATCTCACAAGACATAAGGGTTAGATCTAAAAATTACAATTGCATGTGAAAAATTGTTTCTTTTACTTATTTTTATTTATGCCTCTTAAAATCATTACGAATATTATCATTTAATGTTGTAGATTTATTTTAATTATTGCACCTTCCATTGTCATTTAAACAACAAAAACATAACCCCATTTCCATATTACCAATTAGAGTAGTGAAAATTAGTATTGATTTGTTGATTTCTTTTACATGGAATTAAGTATTTAACATATAAAAACTTATATTTCCAGCAAGTAGTCAATTCTCATTGCATTTCATATCATTTTATAAAAAAAACGGAAAATTAATTAGGTGAAACAAATATGAATAGCACTCCCAAAAGTTTAATTCCATACGCTTAAATGTCTGGATTTTATTCCTAAATAAGCCAAAGAATGTTTTAATAACAATATGCAACATGTTAATAGTATATTCATACCATTTCAATTCCTAAATACAATCAAATGATACAAGGACACTTTTGATCTGTAATATTGGAAGTTGTTATTTCACAAAACATATTTACATCTCTTGTTTAAGCCTTAAACCATCTACATAGCTCCCATTCAAGATACATAAACTACATATCCCTTAGTTTAGAATATATTTTTATTTTTCTACCAATCATAGCTAGCACTATGTAGCATTCACCCCTCCTCTACCCTAAATGAATCTAGATATCCAAGTTTTATTTTGTAGATTTAGAGGTTTCCCTTACATCCCCACCCCTCTTTAGCGACAAAATATTAAATATGATAACTTTTATAAACTAATATGATAATTATTTCATAAGACACCTTATCTCGCACACATCATACCACAACTCATTTTTCTTTACAGTGAGTCCCCTCAAGACAACAACTGCATACATCATGTCATGAGAAAAATTCTCCCACTATATATTTGAGTTTTTTATTTCATAATTTCTCTCTCATTTCATCTTCCACATGATCTTGTTAGATCAAGTAAAACCATAATCCAATAAATGTTTCATCTTTTTTGCACAACCTAGCATTCCCCCAGTCATTGACCATGACAAAGATCAATATCTTTGTACTAACATTATTCTTGACCTCACTACCCACCATGAAAAATTTCATGGAAAGCTTCATTTACCTCAATGAGTAGGTCTTCCTCTCTGGATAATATCAACATAGAACCCTCCTTAATTTCTTCCTACATTTGTATACTTCCACACCCCTTTGATTCACACCATCCTCATAATATTTGTGATAGTCACACATAATTATCCCATCATCCTCTACATTGTCTGCTTTGGCCCGACCCACAAGGAATTGAGTACACACAAAAGGACGCTATGATTTTTTGAATGTACACTATCTTCTATAGAATTTGGTTCATAATGAACACAGGAAACAAATTAATAATTATTTTGTATATTCAATCATATGGGATATCACAAATATATAGGAGAGGTTGTTCCTACAATGTAGGAAACAACCCACAACAATACACGAGTTATTTTAACAACTCGTTAGTATAAAACTATATATGTGAAGTTGCTTTAACAACTTCACTTACAAACCAAATAATAATTATTCTAATTATGAGTTGTTTTTAAACAACTCATAATATAATAATAAATTAATTACAAATAATGTTAACACTAACATATGCCTAACATTCACCCCCTTAGTGTGAACATTATTTACTAATATCACCCCCTTAATGTGAACACAGAAAAAATACACCATAGAACTGGAACCAGAATCATATGCCTCTGCATAATTTTAGGTTTGCACACTGTTGGCTTAGGATCTTACTGTCTAGATCTTGTTGCACATGACTAATCCGACTTCACCATAGTGAACCCCATACCGGATGATCACACTTCCACCGATTCACCTACATACGCAAATTCAACAGTTCCTGCTTTCACTTCTAGTGAATGCTAGATTTCACCGGCCATGATCGATGTTAGAAGTATGACAGTCAAAGGATCTCTGCAGTCAAAGGATCACTCTAGTTCAACTGCCCTCCTATACAACTGTTCTTAGGTTCCAAAATGCACTTCTCCTCGTTTGAATCAAAACAGGGGAAGGAAACCACACACCATTTTATTCAGCACACACCACACAACTAAAATAGTAGAAAATGCTGACTACTAAATTTGAATGTGACCCCGTCGTTGGTGACTGACGAGAGGTGTTGATCGCCCTCCATCCTCCATTTCCTTGTGCCTCCAGTATAGACGATGTTGTTTACTCAGCTGGATGTGATCATGAAGTTCAAAATACATTGTAATGAAGTTTGGACATCACGTACAAGCAAACCCTGCATCAAAATTGAAATCCGGGCAAATTGTTTTTTTTTTATTTTTTGGACTTTGGATGACAACACTTTTTACAATGACGATTGAACGATGATAAAATTGTGACTCTATACAATACACATAATCTTTTGACTGACGACTTACAAGTAATCGACAATAACAAAAACTTTTGACACATGACTCAATTTTGACACTTTTAATACGACAAACACTAGACTATTCTGACCTATAGAGCACTATGGTAATTACATCTTTTAACAACTACTAAACACAAAATGACTCAATAGATTTATGAAAAATTCCAAAAAATCTGGAATTAATAAAAAAATGACTTAAGACAATAAAACTTTAACTCCCGACTATGAAAATTGACAACACACTTGGACCTTATGTAGTTTTTGGTGACATATAACGTGTCAAGGAAATATACCTTTTCACGGGATAATTATGAACTTCAATGTAATTTTACTGAGAGAACCAAAACTAAACATAACCAATTGTAATAAATTTTATTGACTAACATACAAACAACAAAAGCTAGGTACTCTATACATAAATCAACAAATTACCTACAAGACCAAGGACTCAATTTTTTGGGATTCTAAAAAAAAAACAACGAGATCGAAGCATAATTCTCTCACTTCTTTACGTTGCCTTACTTCGTTGAGCATAACCCAGGCATGCGAACTTGGATAAAGACTATGCATGTTCCACGTGGAGACCTTGATTTCAGTCGGTGTAAAAAAAACAAATTTGGTGAATTAGGGGGACTGTTTTGAGCTTAGTAGTAGATGCGAAAAACTGTAATCTTGCAAAACCATGCATTGACCAATTTCGAATACAACTAATGAACATACCAGGAGATTCAATGTGAAACTGGTATTACATTAATTGAGTGATGCTAATAGGGCATGTGGAGAAGATTGTATATGCAAATAAAAACGATGCATAGGCGTTTGGGTCTAGACATCTAAACGTGGTCCAACACCAAATCGAATACATCTGGTCTCCAGATAGTCGTATTGAGATCAAAAACTCCACATAGTCTGTCAAATCTGAATGCAGTTGCCAAGTGTCTGGAAGAGAAGGAAATGGGTAGGTGAGTCATAAGGGATGTAGATGAAGTAAGATCAAATGAAAATATGACTGGTCAGATCTGAAATGTTGGCAGAGTCTTACCCAAAAAGATGGCCAATTTAATTCTATTTTCTGCGAAGGAGATGAACGCACCCAATTCGATGATGCACGGTGAAGAATCTGGTTACAATGCTTTCTCGCCAAGTTGATGCAAATTCACGTGTTGAAATGAAGGAGATACAACATACAATACCAAATTGGCAAACCCATGCTCTTTCTTTTGCATCACGATCCTTTAGTGGAGACTTAGGATCACATATAAGAACAATGATCTGCAGGCTGAGTCGAGCCCTTAGGAGATACGCTACATGTAAAGATGCAAGTCAAACCAGAAAACTACACAGATTCTTTAACCTTTTCTAACAATGACACTAAGGAACATAATTAAGGACAAGAAGACTTTGTAGTCTGCCCCTCTAAATCATCTTATTCACTCCATCACACTACACAAATTACATCGCTCTGATACCAAATCATAGAGTATGATTCAGAGTTGAACAGCATGAATACCACAATTAATAATATCCTTCTATATATTCAATCATATGGGATCTCATAAATATATAGGAGAGGTTGTTCCTACAATGTAGGAAACAACCCACTACAATACACGAGTTGTTTTAACAACTCGTCAATCTAAAACTATATATGTGAAGTTTTTTTAACAACTTCACTTACAAACCAAATAATTATTATTATAATTATGAGTTGTTTCTAAACAACTCATAATATAATAATAAATTAATTACAAATAATGTTAACACTAACATATGCCTAACATCTTCACGCTATTACACAACTTGTACATAAGTCATAGTTTAAATATATATTTTTTGCTATTTTAGATAACGTAACAAGTTTTTATAAGATATAACAAGATTAAGAGTTACAATAATATCCATCATTTAGGTATCTAGTAAGGTTCATCACCCATTGTAATCATCAATACGACTTCAACCTAGATACCCCTAATATTTCCTTATAGTAATGATCAATTTATATTAATGATATTGTTTATACCACTAAAGTAAGAATGATTCCATGACCATTGGGTAGGAACTATGAGCCCTGCATTGGAGAATTTTCCTGTAAGTACCTACCATCTCAATCCATCAATAATAATTGTCGGAGAAGGTCCACATACGTGGTTCAAGTCTATATGATTCAAAAATGCACATTAATCTCTCTAAAAGGACAATAAAATGGAATGGAACAATTGAACAACACATCCAAACACACATAGATATTTGACCCGTAACACAAAATTCCATCTGAGGGTAGGGTATTAATAATACCCACATATCCAATTCATATAAGGTAGAATCTAAATAAAACATGGAGTAAAATAAAAACCCATGTACATGTATATACTTGCATGCATTTTCTCAAGGAAAAGTGCAATGGAGCATATTCATTTGTAAATAATATGGGTTTACCTCCTATAAATCTAATACCCATCGCCATTAACCACTTATTTTCTCAATATGCAACCCAAATACTATTAAATCCATGAATAAAAAATCTTCTTACCTCAATATTCTTTCTTATTTATCCAAACTCCTTCCACTTCACCAAAACCCAAAATCTAGGAAATACAATCACCGTAACCCATATAGATTCATTGCAAACCTTAAAATTTTCCTTTTTATGCAAAAAAATAGAAGATAAATAATATTATAAGTACATTTATAGTCTTACACAACAACTCCACCTTCTCCCACATTCTCCTCTATGAATTCTTCTCCATTTTCCCCCTAGATCTTGTAGAGAATATTCTTAATAGTGGTGAATCTTATTCCAACAAAGAGGGAGATTGAAAACACTCAATACAAAAATTAGTTCAACTTCCAATGAATTGGTAACCAAGAGCTAATTAGTTCAACTTCCAATGAATTGGTAACCAAGAGCTAATTTGATTATATTTGGTTGTGTTTACCTCAAAGTGAATTAAATAACATTATAATTTTATCAAATCATAAACCATGGTGAAATATTCAGCCTTAAAATGCCACCATCTCCTATGTTTGAAACATGTTTATAAAAACAAATGAATAAGACACATAATAATCCATGGTTACCCATTTCTCTTTAGTCAAGGAAAATTATTATATTGAAAAACAATTTTTAGTAGGAAGGATTTAACCCTAGTGGTGTGTTGGTTCTCAATCTTACACCTTCGTTGGGGCCAAGAAAAATCTGTGAGTGAAATGACATGCTTCGATGATGACAAAATTTGTTTATGTCATTTTTTCGCTGGGGAAGATATCTGACAAACTTATTTGAACCTAGATTTGGAGGGACTGGGTGACACATATTAAGGGGATGGCCTTATCTGTTTCTTTAGGTCCTTCCTTTGACCTAGGTGAGAGAACTTGTGTAACCTAAAAATGTAAGGGTATGATTGAAATCTCCAGTCTCTTAGTTTCCTTTTGGAAACAGGTAAGTCAATCCTCGATGATCATGGCCAATAAATGAACCATTTAACTCTCAAAATTTTTCACACTAAACGATGCATATGTAACTCCCATTGGAATTAGGTTACTCTAGACAACATAAAATTCCATTTTCTCTTGCATATTTATGGAAAGGGAAGTAAAAAATGCAATCCCTTGAAAAATGCTTATAGAAAAAGCAAACATAGGTGAATTATAAGATCTAAGAAATGGTAGTTTTATGTTTTGTGTGAATGGGAGATTAAAAAAAGATGGAATTGACTATGACAGGTTTCTAAGAACTCCAACAATTCCAGAACTCATTATAGGTAAAAGGGTATTCAATTAATTAGAAACAGTCCCTTGCAGAGAAGGTACACATTCATATAAGACCAAGAATGCATGATTTCATAAAATATTCAAGAAATTACACATGAAAGCTCATGTAAATGTCTTGAAAAAATATTCACAACTCACTACCTATTATGCCTAAGATACACTCAAAGCCTTATAAAAATCTTAGCAATAGGAGGGCACTATTATGAATTTAAAATTGTGCTTAGTACTATGAAAAGAAGACTCTAATTACATTACAAAATCAATTACAAAAATACCACCATCAATACCCGATCTAGTGTAATTAAGAGGAGCCATAAATAAAAGATTACAACATGAAAAATAGCTAACTAATTTAAAGTATATTACATTAATAACAAAACGTAACAAAACTTAATGAGCATGCACATAGTTCATTTTTAGATATTCAATTTCCTTTCAAGAAATTACACATGAAAGCTCATGTAAAAGTCTTGACAAAATATTCACAACTCACTACCTAATACACCTAAGATACACTCACAGGCTTGCAAACCTATTAGCAACAAAAGGGGAGTATTATGAATTTAAAATTATGCTTAGTACTGTGAAAAGAAGGATCTAAGTACAGTACAAAATCAATTACCAAATTACCACCGTCAAGACAATATCTAGCGTAATTTAGAGGAGATATAAACATAAGATTGCAATAGGAAGAATAGTTGAGTGATTTAAAGTATACTACATTAAGAACAAAACATAACAAAGCTTGATGAGCATGCACATAGTTCATTTTCAGATATTCAATTTCGTTAACAAGGGAACATAAAACCTACTATCTCAATGTTTATAAATTGTTGTACACTTACAACCATCTTGACACAGAAAAATTTGAAGAATTAAAACAACTCACAAGCATCTCATTAAAATTTAGATTTCAAGAAAGCACATCAATTATCTCTTTCTCTTCTAAATGTTAGAAAATTTTAACCCCTCTTCTCGTATGAGGACATTCCCGCATACTTTATACCATTCTAATGAATTCCATTAGTTCATTTCCCCCCCAAAATTCCAACAAGCAATTCCCTCCCTTTTTACAATATGAGAACCTTTGAGAAGACAATATTTTCAATTGGATGAAAATATCTAGTTTTCAGTTATTGACTTAGGAATATTTTAAATCCTATCGTGCCATGTGGAATAACTACTAGTAACTACTGCCATGTGTGATTTATGCAAATTGAGGCTTCACATCATCACTTTTTCATTTATTTAGCAGTCATTTCATATCTTAATTTTTTTTTCCATTTTGGGCCAGTTGAGAAGCCTTTTAATGATTTTGGGATATGCTAAAGTGACATGATTTGATATTAATCATTCTCTCTCCATGGGAGTTTTTTTAAGGCTTACACAATAGTTATTTCTCATTTTTGCAATGAATATCCCTCTACATGATTTTCTACATCCATTCAAATGACGCCTTTGCAATTGACGTCAAGTTATTTTATATTTACCAGTCTCATGTGAACATAAAAAACAAGTCTATCATTTACTCATGTAAGATTTTGTTCACATCAAATCTTGAGCTTCATTTTTTCTATAAATTCACACAACTATCTTCATAATTTTGCATATTCTCTTCAAGTTTTTAGCGTGAGAATATTAGTGCAATTTTATTTTGCCAAGATGGAGGGAATAACATTAGCACCAAACTTAAAAGAAATTTTATCAGAAAATTTGCATAAATTTTTTGACCCACTTTATCCAGACGAGGCATTCATGAGAATGCTTTTTGATCTTGTGGACCAAGAGGAATGTAACGGGCCATTGACAACTCAGGTTATTAGGGTATATTTTATTAGGAGGATAGTAAAAATAAGTCCAGTCTTTTCTATTTTCCAGACCATGCATTTCTATTTGTTCAAGCTAGAACATCAAAAAACTCCTGAAGTTGTAAATAAATTCTTACTTAAGTTTTGGCCAGCTGTGAAGGGTTTTTTATTAGATAAGGTAAAAATAGGGATTGGATCCCAGGGCCTTACAAAAGGAGGAACAAGTGCCAATGAGCAAGATAGATACATAAAAGTCCTCTAAAGGAGTTAAACATGCTTAAATCAAATAATGAAGAACAAGACTTAAACCAAAAAAATACAGAGAGCAAAATAGAGAAAAGAAACCAGCCTTAAAACATCAGTTTGTAGAAGTTTTCTAAAAGTCTGCCAACAGTCCAGAAAAAACCAACTAATTTTTAGGAAAAACTTCACTATTTCTAGCAAGATTTTTTTTGTTCACAACACCCTCAATACCATTTTCATTCATTTCTTCCTCCAACTCATCCTCAGAAATACTGATACGCAAATTTAAACTCCTCCTTTTAGTGCCTTCCTCAATCCCTTCCATCCTATCACTCATCTTTTTGACCTGAAGCTCCAGCCTCAAAATCTTATGTTTGGACTTCACCTGGGCTGTGTGTTGTTTGAGGTGAGATGTCAATGATTGTTTTACTTTTGTTTAGAAACATTATGACATCCAAGACCATAGTGGTTCCGCTGGGGACCATGACTATTGGTTTCCAGCTAGACAAGGAGGACCTGGGGATGGTTTGGGGGAAATTGTTGAAGCCCCCATCGTAAATTTTTACTAATCCTTTCTTGACTTAGCATACAATTTTCTTAGAAAACATTATACTCCACATAGTTTTCCCGTTGACCACATTGGTTTCCAGCATGACCTGAAGCACCCCATCTAATACACTCCTTTTCTACTGCCACCCTCAAAGCCTTAATTTCCATCACAACCCCTCTTCTCAAGTAAACTATGCTGCACTCACGACCTTTCTCACTCTTCTCCTTTTATATCCTCCCCCACTTTTACCTTTCCACACTTCATCTTAGTAAGTCATTCCACAAGAGTAAGATCATCCTCCCCCACACCTTTAATGTTTAGGGGATGATTTTAGAATAGGTTTCCCATTTTCAACATCATGAGATCAGCCTTCATACAAAGGCATCTCCATCTTCTCCTGCTGGAATGCCATCAATATTTTTCTATAACATAAACATGAAAAGGAAGCTCACCAAGACCTTATGACGAAACATATTCAGAAGGATCATATGATGAGTATAGATTTTTTGATATTTGTCTTCTAGAGTGACATACTTCATGATTTGAAGGCACACTTCTCTCCATATTCCTGGAATACACGACTAGACATACATCAATAAGAAAGAGCACCTTCCTTTCCCACGAGACAACTCAATTTCATTCTCTTTGCGGGTTTTATCCTTCAAATTTTTGAGCCCATCCATTTTCCTCTCCATCGCAAGGGAGATGGTGGTCTCTAAAACCTCAATTTCCATACCTCTAACATTAAACTTTCCCTCTTTCCAAGCTCTGCCAAATTCCTTTTACAGGGAACGTTCGTGACCCTGTAAATTTAGAGCAATGAAATTATTGAAACCCCCAATCTTAAGCTTGGTCCAAAAATACTGAATTAAAAAATCTCATATTATGGCTAGCTAGTTTCACAAACCCTGATTTTCACAACCCATCTTCACAAACCAAACTTTCCCTTGATCACAAACACTTCTCAATTAGAACCCCTTTCTTTCACGCCAACAACCTGATAAATAGATATTTTTATGTAAGCTGTCATAGTATTGAGGTCGCTTGGGCCAGCAATATTAAACTTAGTGCCCTCTATCTCTAATAATGACTTCATTAAGTCTTTTGAAAATCATCGCTCATCTCCTTTACACTAGAATCTTATAATCAATGACTATGAACTCGGTAATTTTCTATCTTATCTGCAACACTTATTTCCTTAACTAAAGTGTGATTAAAAGAAACCTTTACAAAACCTTTTTAAATTTTCCTTAACATCATTGACTACATTTCTGAGGCCAATTAAGGGGGGGGGGGGGGACCACCTTATTGTAAAGATCATTAATAATGATGATGGAATCACCCTCGATCTGGATGTCCTTGAAACCTTTTTCTTTGGCTAACAAAACCCCCCAAAGAAAATCTCTAGCTTCCACCATATTGTTTATTTGACTCCATAATGGCCCATCATAAACAAAAAACCATTCACCTTCACTGTTTCTTAAATTCCACCTCCACCTCCCCCAACTTTGACTTGGTTCCCTTAGATTCCCATCAAAATTTATCTATCTTAACAACATTTTTTCCTCAAGAGGCCTGTGTCCAAATGGTGCTCTTTCTAGTCCTGTGTAATTCCACTAGTCTAAGGAAAACTTATCAATACTTTTTGCTCCCCTTTCTGATGGTTTGCTTTGCCTTACCTTAAAGAGTTTACGATTTTCCTTGATGACTACCAAATTTTTTATTTTCACTCTCAAGAGAAGATATTTCTTATCCCGAAGATCCATATTCTTATCCGTCCATAATCCCCCCCAGATTGAGGTAGGTTCAATATTACCCTGACCCACCCCCAGATGGGAAAGCTAAGGGTACTCCTCCATTGAAAACAGCGTACTCAAAAGTTAAAGGAAAAATCCATTAGATATTGAACCAGATCCAGAATGGAAGAAAATTCTTGGGAGAAGGATCAGTGAAGGAGACGATGGTTGACCATTTTTACCTCTCCTCTTTCTGTAAAGAAGAACATTTATGGGTATGCTTCAGTCCCCGTATTTCATGATATTGTCCACAGTCTAATTTTATTTTGGACGCCAACTAGTAAAATATATTAACCTCGGATAATATCCTTCACCCAACAGCCTACCTCCAATAGTTCCAAGCTCTGCAATTCCTTGACGGGAACGTTCGTGACCATGTAATTTAGCAATGAAATTATTGAAACCCCCAATCTTAAGCTTGTTCCAAAAATACTGATTAAAAACCTCAATATTATGGCTAGCTAGTTCAACCCTGATTATATCACAACCCATCTTCACAAAACCAACTTTCCTTGATCCACAAACACTTCCAAATTTAAGCCCCCTTTCACTCCAACAAAACCTGAAAATAGATATTTTTTATGTAATCTCATAGTAAATTGAGGTCACTTGTGCCACAGCATAATAAAACTTAGTGCCCTCTATCTCTATAATGAATTCATTATTCTGTTGGAAATCACAGCTCCTTTACACTAGATCTTATAATCATGACTATGAACTTCTGTAATTTTTCTATTCTTATCTCAACACTTTTTTCTTAACGTAAAGTGTGATTAAAATAAACCTTTACAAACTTTTAAATTTTCCGTAACATCATTTAAACTTTCTTAAGGGCCAATTAATGGACCCCCCCCCCCTTATTGTAAAGATCATTAATAATGATGATGGAATCACCCTCGATCTGGATGTCCTTGAAACCTTTTTCTTTGGCTAACAAAACCCCCCAAAGAAAATCTCTAGCTTCCACCATATTGTTTATTTGACTCCATAATGGCCCATCATAAACAAAAAACCATTCACCTTCACTGTTTCTTAAAATTCCACCTCCCCCAACTTGACTTGGATTCCCTTTAGATTCCCCATCAAAATTTATCTTAACAACATTTTTCTCAGGCCTGTTCCAAATGGTGCTCTTTCTAGGTCTGTGTAATTCCACTAGTCTAAGGGAAAACTTATCAATAACTTTTTGCTCCCCTTTCTGATAGGTTTGCTTTGCCTTACCTTTAAAGAGTTTACTATTTTCCTTGATGACTACCAAATTTTTTATTTTCACTCTCAAGAGAAGATATTTCTTATCCCGAAAGATACAATCATTCCTATCCTTCCATAATCCCCAAGAAATTGAGGGAGGTCAATATTCCAGACCCACACCAAGATGGGAAAGCTAAAGGGACTCTCCCATTGAAAACAGCAGTACTCAAAAGTTAAAGGAAAAATCCATTAGATATTGAACAGATCCAGAATGGAAGAAAAAAATTCTTGGGAGAAGGATCAGTGAAGGAGAAGATGGTTGACATTTTCCTCCTCTTTCCTGTAAAGAGAACATTTATTGGGTAGCTTCATTCCCCGTTTCATGATATTGTCCACAGTCATAATTTTATTTTGGACAGCCAACTAGTAAAATATATTAACCTTAGGGATAATATCCTTCACCCAAAGCCTACCCCAATAGTATTTTTGAATACCATCCACCATCCTTAAAATGTGACATATAGGCTAATTTTACCAAGATTTTTCCTGAATCTTCCTCTTTCCATTTAATGGAGTCCTCCTTGGTCTGAAAAATAGGGATACAGAAATCCCTTAATTTCTTGTTGAGAACCCGAAAGGGTTGGATATATCCATAAAATTCTGGAGGGGGATCAATGGTTTCCCACCTGACACTTTCCTCCTGAATCCAGATGTCTCTTATCCAGAATTTTCTCCTTTCCTCATAGAACTGAGCAACCCTTTTCTATATTTCTAGGTTAACTAAGGGAAAATCCTCAATCCAACTATCATACTAGAAACTGATTCTATTACCTTTTCATATCTCCCACAAATTTCCCTTGGTTAAAATATATTTAGAGACCACAAAAGAGTTCTAGAAAGAAGAACCTCTAGGAAGATTTTCTTGATTGAGAAAGGACTCCATTCTTCCTATATTCTACAAATATTTCTTCTTTATAATTTCCACCCAGAGACCTTCCTCTCTAGCAATCCTCCATCCAGCTTTGGAAATCAAGTCCTCATTCATAAGTGAGATATTTTTTAACGCCAAAACCCCATAAAAATTTGGTTTAGTGACTTTTTACCAAGCCACAAGAAGGAATTTAAAATTCTCCACAATACCCATCCAAAGGAATCTCTTCTGGATTTTCTCCATGACCCAATAATTTTAGCAGGGAGCTTGAAGAGTGACATCACATAAATGGGAATACCTTGAAGGGATATTTGAAGCAATTGAATCTTACCAGCCTGAGAAAGTAGGAGACCTTTCCAAGAAAAAAGTTTACTATTTACTCTTTCTAGTAGAGCATTCCAAACCGAAATGTCAGGCTTCTTTTGGATCAGGGGCATACCCAAATAAGAATACGGAAAATTATTAATCCAAAACCCCAGGATACGTGCTAATTTGACGTGAACCTGATTATCCACATTAATGAAGAAAACAACACTTTTATGGAAGTTAACCATCTGTCCCGAAACCAATTCATAATCATTAAGAGCCACCTTAAAATTTGAGGCTTCTTGGACAGAGGCCTTACCCATCATAAAATTATCATCCACAAACTGACTGAGACAGATAGAGGGGAGAACATTATATATTTTAATACCCTAGATAAATTTAGAAAGCACAACATGTTGACATATTCTACTCAATGATTCATCCATTATAACATAAAGGAAAGGTGAAAGAGGATCACCTTGTCTCAAACCTCTACCTTCTTGGAAAAAACCCTCTGGTTTACCATTCACCAAGACCGAATAACTAGCAGTGGAGATATAGGTCATTATCATATTTACCAGAATGTTATCAAAACCAACCTTTAATAGGATAGCCCAGAGGAAATAACACACAATCCTATCATAGGATTTATGCATATCCAACTTAAGAAACATAGCCAATCTACGAGATATTTCAATGGAATGAATGGATTCTTTAATCACAATAATGTTTTCAGTGATTTTCCTTCCTCAGAAACAAAATCCCCTTGATTTCCCGAGATGAAATTTGAAAGAACCGTTATAATCCTACCAGCTACGAGTTTAGTCAATAATTTATAATTGGTGTTACAAAGGCTTATTAGTATGAAATCCTTAACTTCTTTAGCTCCACCAATTTTTGGCACAAGGACTAGGAAGGTGTTATTCATTTTCCTCAGAAGATGACCATTGTTGAAGAATTCTTGGACCATTTCAATGACCTCTTGCTTTATCACCTCCCAGAATTTTCTAAAGAAGAAGAAAGGGAAACCATCCAGGCCCAGAGATTTATCAGGTTCGATATCAAAGACCACAAAATGGATTTCCTCCTCCTCTGGACTCCTTAAGCGATATCTATTTTCAAGGGGGTGATAACATTCTAGAAGAGATCTAGAACTTTATTTTGAGCCAACTCCTCCACCCTCTACCCCTACTTAAAAATATCCTTGAAGTAATTTATTATAGTCATATTGATATCCTTACTTTCTGAGTAAATATCACCATTCTCACTTCTTATTTCATTTATCTTAAGGAGATTAGCTCTGGAGGTGGTAGAGAAATGGAAAAATTTAGTATTCCTATCACCCTCCTTAAGCCACTTCACCCTAGATTTTTGTCTCCAATAAACCTCTTCTTTAGCCAGAATCTCATGGTACTCAGTCAAGAGTTTTTTGTTCTTGATCCTTGAGAATTGTATTAAGACCATCATTCTCCATAAGTTCCTCAATATTTCTTAAATCCTCTGTAATTCTACTTTTTTCCTAGAAAATATTTCCAAAAGTCTCCTTATTCCATCTTTTAAGGTTACTTTTAATATGCTTCAGTTTTAAACACAATCTGAAACTAGCAACCCCAAAAACTTGAATGTCCCACCATTCTTGAATTATGTTGAAAATATTAGGGTGATCTAACCACATCTTTTCAAATCTGAAAGGGTCTAGATTTTTTAGATTGATTCATCCCCAAATCAAGAAGAAGGGGGTTATGATACGATCCGATTCTGGGGAGAGTTTTTAGAGAATATAGTTAATTAATCATACAAAGATGACTCACCAAAAACCTATCCAATATGATCTGGATGAGCTCAGGTCCCATCCTCCTATTTTCCCAAGTAAATTTGGATCCCTCCAATTCTAAATCAAACAGACCATTACTGGCAAGAAAGTCAACTAAATCCTCCATACTCTCAGAATAAGAGATCAAGCCCCCCTTCTTTTCACCAGGGGAGAGAGGGGTATTGAAATCTCCATGAATAATCCAATATTTAGCTTTAAATAGTTTTCTAAAACTCAAAATATCCCTCCAAAAATTCCTTCTTTCACTGAATTTATTTGGAACATAAATATTAGAATCATACCAAGATTTTTTAGAAATAATTTATGTGAAACTCATGACCACATGACTAGGGGAAGAGAGAATCATAACACCTTGCATAATTCTAGGATCCCAAAAAGTAACAACACCTCTCGAGGCTCTCGAGGAACTACACCCCTCCCAACAACTTTCTTTCCAAATAAACCTACCCACCTCTGTAAATCTGTCCATATTCATTTTGGTTTCTTGAAGCATGAAAATATCCTATTTGTTTTTTAATATAATATCCTTAGCAATTCTATGTTTACTGGGAATATTCAATCCCCTAATGTTTCAAGAGAGAAATATCATTTAATATTTCTTATTACAAGGAAATAAATTCCCCAGAGTACTTTGAATACCAGCATCCACTTCCCTCCTAGAATTAGTCTCCCTTAATTCCTTATTACTCTTCCTGCCCTTAAGAGATGAATATTTACCAGTATCAACTCTAGAATTACTACAAGTAACATGTTTTGATTTACTTACTAAAGTCTTAGGAGAACCTTCCATTTCATACATATTAACAACATAATTTGATAAAATCCCAAAGACATCAGACATGGGGAGGGCTTCTTCTTTTCTTTGGCCAAAGGAACTATGGCCAATAGACAAAACCTCATCCAGCAAAGGTCCATAGGCCACTTTCTAAGAAAAATCATTCCTTCTGATTCATGGCTTGCCACTTCCTCTATTTCTAGAACCACCTCTTCCAAAATTGGATCTTCATTTTCATCTTCACAATCATTTACATTTTCTTGAAAAACTACAACCAACCAATTCCTTGCAAGGGGAATTAAGATGATCCAAGGGTTCCACTTCTTTTAATGATCAGATGATTCTTAAATTCCACAAATCTTCCATTTTTCCCAACCAACCTCCATTCCTTAGCCTCCTTATTAGTTGTCCTTTGAGGATTGACAATGGGATCAATATTTTTTTCTAAAGAGGACAATTTCTATGATCATGACCCACCAGCATATAGTTTCTGCAAGAAAAGGGAGACACATCGTAGTCAAATATTTACACCCAGAATCCCTCAGAGGTCCTTAGTCTGATATTACCTTCTAGATTAACATCTTGACCCATATTGACACAAAATATGGTGTGAGTAAGTCTAGATTTAGCCTTAGTGACTAGATCCAGAGAAATCGGCTTACCTAAGCTTTTTGCAATGCCAATAAGGACTTCTGGCTCCCAAAATTCTAGGGATAATTCTAGAAGGTTGAACCATATCAGGAACTTAGAAACAAATGTCACATAAGGGTTAAAGGCTAGTTCCCATTTCTAAACAACCACATGATATTTTCCAATGAACCATGGGCCTCTAGTCAAAATCTTCGCCATATGGTCTTTACTAGGTAGAGAGACTAAGAAGAAACCATTTGCATATGCTAAAACTTCAATGGCACCATTAGATGACCATCTCCTCTTGACCCATCCTCTAAAATAATAAATTTTTGGTCTAGAGCCCAGGCACTTTGCAAATAAAGCACCTTTCATGGAGGCTTTAGTTTTATCCATAAGAATCTCAGGAATTTTAAGGGATAAATTACCTTTCTCTTTAGATGGTTCCAGGCCCTCCAAAATACCTTTGTACAAACTTTTATTGACCAAACATTCCACCCACATGCTTTCCACCCCAGCTGTGAAGAGTGATTATGCCAACCCTTGTCCTTTTATTTGTAATGAATAATTTTCTAGGAAAGAGATCCAAGCATAGGCATATGTTCCTCATAGAGAAACCTCTGTGGACAACCTACCTTCCCTCTCCTATTGGATGGATGATTTTAGAAAAAACATTTCTTGCTTGGAAAAGAGGCTAGTAAAGTCCCTGCCTATCCAAAATCCTTGAGCATCACCGTTCCCTATAATGAAATGTAGAGGAGGATCCATCTCTAAACACTCACGTCAATAATTTACAAAAATTTCTTGAGTTGTACCTCCATCTCTTGCAAACATTTCTCCACCACCTTTCAGTTTCAAATTTACTGACAAAAAATAATATCTCACTTGTGGTTTAAGTATTAAGGAATTGGTGTCTTCTTATGAAAAGAAGTTGGAGTTAACTTTAATTTTGGATGGACCTAAGATTAGTATTAATAAAATCATGGATTTAAACATGTTTCGGGACTTTACATGAGACATTGTATTTGTTCAAGGTGCTGAGAAATTTGGGGAATTTGTTTCTAGGAAAAATAGACTTTTAGACAGGCTTCCTCCTTTCGAAGAGGATTTATTTGGGTATAATATCAAAGATGTATACAAATATTTCTTGGGCTAGGGCCCCTATAGAACCACTTTTTTCTTTACTTAAAAATACAAATAATTCAAAATATTATAATGAATTACATGTTTATAATAGATCTAAGTTTCTATCAAAACAAATGAAATCATACTACATTACATTGTATCACATACATAACTGTTATTTGTAGATTCAAGAAAATATGTAATCATCAAGAATGAAGATAAAAAAAAATGAGGAAAGAAAGTTTTGAGGAAATAATCCTAATATTTTTCATGGTACATTGGGATCAACCTCAAGTTCTTTGGCATCCTCTTTCTATGCTTCTAACATTATTTCATTGTATGCATAAAATTGATGAAATATCTGAGTAATTTCTTATTCATCTATCCTAACATGGAACATGAGTATTGTACATCGTCTTTTCATCATTTGATCGAATTATCTCAGTGAAATTTTACTCTTCCTTATCCATTTTGACAATTTAGTTATCTGTTGTTCCATGGTAATAAACCTCTGAATAATAATATAGTTGAAAGGAAATTCCAAAATTATTTGATCAAAAAACACTGTCAAGGAAATTGTCCCTAAGCTTCCATAAGTAATTCTATTTTCATCAGGTATCATTTTTTCAAATCAGCAATCCAGATAATCAATGAATTCTACAATTGAGACCCTTTTTGTACGCAATATTTCTTTGACCTCTTTCAGAATCTCAATTCTTAGTTGAATTACATCCAAGTAAGTATGTTGCATGCCAATTTATTTAGGTGAAATAATCTCTTCTTCTTCTATCAATTGATCACCTAACTGAATTACTACCTCAAATTTGGGAAAAATACCCTCCAAATAATACAATTCATCAGTGTATTTTTTATCTATTCTCTAGCATCATTGGATTTTTTCAGTACATTTCACTACATCCTCTATAATATTATTTCCCTTTTAAAATAAATTCTCCTTCCATTTATCCACAACATCAACTTTTTCCTTGGACTTTTCTAGTTCACTTACAACTTATGGGGTTATGGAAGTAGTTATTTCCTACCCTTCATCTACAGGTTGTATCCATTTATGCACATACGAAGACAATAATTTGACCATTTCTTTTAACAGTTTCTTAGTTTCTTTATCTTCATCCATCTTTTGTTACAAACCACCAACATCTACTGTAGCATCATGTTTCAAAATTTCTCTGGTAGGTTTTCCAAGGGGGATATGTGTAACATTATGATCCCTCATTGTGATTTCACCTTTAAGCTTGTCATCCTATGGGGTGGATATTTCCAAATTCTTGAATCCTTACCTATATACATGGGTTTTAGGTAGGATTCTGGCCTTCTTAGAATCTCTTGTGGGTTTTAGGAAGACAATACTTCTTATATCTAATGTTTCCTCTTGAATTGTCTCCTTCTCTTTACTTGGAAGGAGTGCTCCTAACCACCTAGTTGTGAGAGTACTATCCCACACTCACTCCCTATGATGTGGGTTGTGGAATTCTAGAGAAAACTACCATTTGTGTGGATGCATCCTGAGGATAATGTAATAATGGTACCTCTTCTTGTAGATTTTGCACTTCTATTGTTGGATTTTTGGATTCATCATGCAATGTCATTTTTTCCAGTTGTTCTTTCTTCTATATCCCTAAGTTTGGGATTGACTATCTGTTTCTCTGGATCTTAATATCAGTCTATGGTGTTTCTCCCTTGTATTTTCCTTCCATAGGAGTTTCAATCATTTTTGTAGTTTCTCCTAGAGTTTCCTTGACTGGACTTTCCACTATAGATGACTCTTCCTTCTTTTTATCATCTACTTATTTTAGATATTGATGTTTAGTGGGAATATATTTCTGAATTTACACACTAGGGGCCTTCTGCTTTAACAATTCCCTCCTCTTGTTTTTCTGTAGATTGGGACACATTGACTGATATTTGATACCCTTATCATTAATTTGTAGATTCTCCTTATCATTTATCTCCACCATTTCAGTGAGCTTCTTTTCTAGATTTCCACCATAATTTCTTTAGCAGGGTCTGTATCCTGAAGTTGGCTTCTCACCTTGTATAACTCTTTAGTCTTTCTAAGGGTGGTATTTAGTAGAGATAATTCTTTCTGTATATGTTTCACTTACAAGTCCTTGAATCATCGACTCTTCTTTCCTAGTAATTATTGAACTTTCAATGTGAACATTTTGAATTTGAACCTATGTTTCAACGTTTGATGGCTTGGAAACTTCTTTCATCTGTTCCTCTACCTGAGGGACATTTTTATCTCCACTATATATATTTCAACTATTACATTAATGATCTCAAGTGGTGGAGCTTCTTCAAGTGCATATGTACATCTATTATTTCAATTGGTTTTTTGATTTATATGATGTGGATTGACTATCACTGAGGTAAATTTTGATCCATCAAGACTGATATTAAACTTGATTCCCCTTACCCTTGTTTTTTTATAATGCTACTCAGCTAATTAGATATGGGGATACTATGATTTATTTACTCTTGGGCCAAATATGCCACTACTCCTATTGGAAATAAGGTTGCAGTTTCAACCTTCTACTGTGATATAAGTGGAGTATTATGAATCTTTTAATGAACTTGTGGTGGTATAGTTTTCTCTGCTAATGTAGCCACTAACTTTTTTTGAGCCTCAGTGAGGGGGAAAATGATCAATCACTTCAAGCTCTCTTACTTTTGTATTTCTTTGATATCATGGTTACTTTACCTTCATTGAAATGCCAGTTTCCCTTACCAAAGGTAAGTATTATCTTGAATTTATTTTTATCTCTCTCAAAACATCTTGAGGTCAGGTGCCTCTCTTCCTTTAGCACTTTGTGCTAAAAGTTTTGGGTCAATACTGGATCGGCACATTTTAGAGCCCCCCTCATCTTATTTCTATGTGCTATATGATCCTTGTACAGTATTACTGTGGGAGTCCTTGATTTGGTTATGCTTACCCCTTTAGCTTGTTTAGGCACTGCTTGGGTGATGGGGGAATTTTACATATATTTTAGAATAATTTCTTATATTTTTTTCAAAAAAGACATAAAGTTTCCATTCTTACTGGAAGTAGCAGTCCATTCATCAATAATACCTGAAGTGGGTCTTCATGTTGGGGAAATTGAGGAGCTCTTCCTCCTAATGTATCAATCTTATCAGAACCTTCTTTTAAAGGAGAAAGATATCTTCCCCCCAAAGATTCCCAAGTCTCTGAATTCATTCAAAAAATTGTATTTTGGATGAGACAAGTCCATGTCTTTCCCTTATAAGCTAATTCAAAGTCATTCTCACTACATAAATAATTCTCTTATGTGGAATTTTCATATTCTTCTTCATCCAAAAACTATGGGAGTAACTGTTATTGACTCAATATTTTGGTCAATATAGTATTGACTCAATGTTTTTTAATCATGTATAATTCCTTGAGGTATTACAACAATCTTAAAATCAATAATTTTTCTAAGGTTCATTCTATAGAAATATCTGAGTTTGACTTCCTCTTCATCATTTTTCAACTTCATTCAATAATCCTAAAAATGAGACTCATGTTCATATGAGCTTCCTAGACCAGAGACTAACAACCCATATGATATCATAATGGGACCTAGGTTAAAATTTATCCATTTAAAACCTTTCCATTTCTTCTTCCATTGATCTAGCCTTTACAATAGTGGGGTAAGAATATCAATCCCAATCTTGATAGGAAACTTAATATTGGTCTTGTGTTTTCCTACAATTTAATTTATGTACATTGGTGTCCAATTGCGTATAGAAAGTTCACACATGGCTCACTTGTCATCCACATATCTAGGTAATTTATATGGGTGCCCATCAAATCCACTAAGCTCCAGATATAGGTAAAAAACCTATGTTGAATAAAAAAGTCAAGCATACACCAATATTGCATTCATGACTTCTTTAGATATTCTGTACATTGTTTCCAACTCTTGTTTGAAAATACATATTATAGGTACACACAATGCATCATTTACCTAGTTTGACATTTTCTTTTCCAGTTGTCTAGATTTAGCTAGGGGATAAACATCATATACTCTATTATATTTTAAAGTTATCTCTTGTTGTGGGAGGCTAGGAAAAATCTCGTGTCCTACAATATTGTAAATCAAAATATGAGCATCATATAGAACTCAATATTATAAGTGGTGCCCATGTTTATTTTTGTGGCTAACTCAAAGAGTTTTGTTTGAATTGATGTAGCTATGAGTGTTTCCCAACAAATGATTCTTTTAGTTTCTAAGATGACTACAATGTATGGACACATACATTCTTTAAATTCATAAGCCATATCCAAGCCAACCATTCTACTTAACAACATACAATTATGTCTTCAAATCTCTACCAAAAAATGTGATCTGACTAATCTCTTAGGGAATATCTTATGGTAGACTTTATATCTATCAAGAACTCATTTAGTATTCATGAGCTTGGCATAATCACTCTTCTTTTTGGCTCCAATAACCAGCTAAAACATGACTCTATGTCTTTTGGTTACTAATTTCACAATTTTGGGTAACCAATAACATTAATCTAAATGCTCTGGGTGTTAAGAGTTAATACTCTGCTTCACTCACTTCCATCTAAAAATTCCCTTTTTACTAGATCATAATTTCTCAACACAAATTCTTACTATCTTATGGAAAATGCACAGAGGGAGGGAAAGCAAGTGGCTAGGGAAATGTGGCTAGCATCAATGACTACCATGAAATCACTTTTAATATGAGCACATATTTTTTTTAAAAATTCACCCAAGTTGGCATTTAACAAATTTGTATCTATGAATAGTGTCCCAATTAGTGGTGATATTGAAAGCAACGTGAAATCCTGACTCCATGGGCTTCATCTTATGTGTTCATCTTTCCCCTCTTCAATTCTTTGCAAATTACAGACTTGGTACGAAATAGGATAACACAAGTGGTTTATGCAAGAACTCACCCATGTTTCTCATAAGATTGTAAGAAACTCTTCCTTGCACCCATATGTGGCTCCAAATTCCTCTGGCTCTAATTATCCTCTCCATGATTCAAAATTTTTTCTCTATGTTCACTAAATTCACAAAAAGCAAGGGCTTCCATTTATTTTCTCGTATGCACAGGTGAATAATTTGAAAATGATCAAAGATAATTTTGAAATGTCTTACCTTGATTTGTGTAATGTGCATTAATGGCGGCATAGCGAAAAATACTTTAAATCATGATCATTCGTTGTAATTCTACCCCTTTTGTTTTAATATAAGTAGTCCAACCATGTGTAAGTCTATAGATCGTGATAGGAACTGCAGAGCTTTATTTGTATTTTTGTTTAGGTTTTTCGAATGAGTGTACAAAAATGTAGATTTTGACCCAATACACCCGCTTATTGACTTTGATTGAAACGGTTGAAACATGTGTCCTTCGTCAAGATCTTGGGCATATATTATGAACTTTGTACTTTCATTTTACCGGGTGCATAATGTAAAGGGTGCGCATATAAATTCCCGTCATCTCTGCTCCAATGATGTATTTACACACGTGTTTACTTTCACTAAGTGCGGGAAGTATGTTTGTACTTTACACAAGATGCTCTCATGAATATTCCCTATGGAATATTTGATCGGGTCTCAGGGTTTTATTTTCACTTTGCACCATGTTATGTAAAGTTTGTACAAATATGCAAGTAAGACTTGATACCACAATATAGTGAAACCAACCAAAATATGCCACATGCCTTCTCGGTTGTCGAGAAACAAAATGTAATTTTGCATAAGGGATTAAAATAGGACTGATACATAGGGAAAGTATTTTGTAAGGTATTGATTACAACTTTTCTGTTAGGAAATTTTACACAGGAACATCTTCTCATGGAACATCATGGTTATAGATACTCATACTTCAACATGGGAAATTTATACATAGATTCACACTAGATTTATTAGTACTAACACCGGTATTTTTTTTCAAAGGTATGGGTTTATCCTTTGAACATGTGTATTTACAGAGTTGGTAAGTATGACAAGACATGAAATTTTTTTAATGACACATTTAAGACTATTGTGAACGAGCTTAAAACGAGAATTAACACAACCATTTTTTATACCTAACTTGAGGATGGGTATCCCTTGCAAGTATCCACCATATTCACTTGATTACCATAAATCTAGACACTTTGATACTTCTTTTTCAATATCAAAGTTCCTATTATACCTTCTAATTAGGAGGACTACAATAGTTATGACAATAATGACTGGGCAGTAAATAACCTATGAGAATGTATATACAACATGAATTCCTACTAAATGAAAATATTCTCCATAGATCATACTTACCAAATCCTGTATAAGAATGATCCTCATACCTTGAGTTATCTGTCAATGGTCGTACAATGTCAACAGGTTTGATAATAAATTCCACACCCTAGAAGTTGTCACTCAGAGGTCCTACCTATGGTAGATCCAAAGGTCCTTTCATGTCTAACTAAGGCTACCCTGAACATTCTTATTACAATACTAAACATCCTACTCAATAGTCTAGGTCCATCTTGTTTTTCTTCCTACAATGCTGATGAAAATAATTTTGATTAAACCAACAACAAAAGTTGATCTCTAAACGTTCTTACAAGGTCCCCTATTTGTCTACTAGATTTCACATTTGTTAAATGATCATTCCCAAATGATCTGCAATACTCAAAGTACCTATCTTGACTCCTACTTTTAATAAAATAGGAACTATCGATCTCTGATCAAACTAACCTTAGCCTACAAAAAATAGTAGTCATAACATCAGAATGATACACTAAATTATAGACCCGAATGTAATATCATGATATGACATGTAAACTTACTATGTTGATGCTCCTAGATGCTCATCGTGCTAATAATCACTTTTTGACAGTAGCAAGTCAATCATGGCTTTACAAACCATTGTTAATCCTCTCTCATAGCATGGAATGACAATCAAAATCCAACAAATACCTACTATGCAATGATCTGTGATGTAAATCATTCTTAGCACATAGATGCATGATCACTATTTTGAATCTCATAAATTGATTCAATGGATACAAATCTAGATGAAGTGATAGTGGTATGTGACACTATGACCTAGGATTCTCAAACCACTGTGACTCATTCATAACTTTATTCTTTATAGGGATCTCAAGCTTAATTTAATAATTAATCCTAACAAGAGTTCATCTTACTAAATCAGGACATAATGATATTTGATAGAGACACACCCTTTTTAAGATTCATATCCTAATGAAAAAAATCTGCTCATACTTTTATATTTATGATGCCTCTAATCATACCCTCTAGGACTTGCATCTCATAATGCAATCCCCTCAAGACATTCAAGCCCATGCCCACTGGAACTATGCACTATTAAAATTATTACCCTGCGCCATAGAGTGGCATACCCGAGCTCTTGCTTCCAAAGCAAACCCTAAATCTGAACATAAAAAACTCAACGGACTTGCAAGGGACCTCCATATGGCACGTAACTTACGTCTTCAGAATATTTCACCCTGGTCTAGATTGACCTTGTTCACAACATTGAAGACCACCTATTGATGCACCTCAAGAAGAATGGTTGCACAAACCCTAGCTGAAATATACCACAAGATCCATCCGGGGGTGTGGAAACACCTGGTAATAGACATTTAAAATATGTGTTGGAAGGATCAGTTCATGACAGATTGGAGCTCGAAAGAGATGCTAGTCGCGGCCATATTGGGTCATCCTTCAAAAACATTTTAAACAGCAAGGAATATTCCATGAAACCTGTAGATGTTACCCCATATATTACTTTTGGGGAAGAGGTCATTTCCTCTAAGATTTACTACAAAGAGCATGCTCTGATTTGTAGATTCGGGGGACTATGGCCCAGCCTTCCTATTCTTCACGCGTGGATCTCTGAGCACTGGACTCTAATTTTAACTGGAAAAATAGACTTGTATCCATTTGCTAAAGGTATTTTCATTGTAACCTTCTCTTTAATAGCTGATAGAAACATCATTTCTTCCAAACTTTGGACCTGCCAATCTAAATATTTGATCATTAGAACCCTGGTTTCCATCCTTCAACCCACTCACAGAATCTTTCTCATGAGAAACCTGGTTTGGATCAGGCTACCCCATTTACCTCTCTAGTTATGCAGTCATGACTATTTGACATCCATTAGCAATGCCTTGGGAACTACACTCTATATTGATTCTCAAACCACTAATTACACCCATACTACTTATGCTCCGAATCCTGGTGGAACTTGACACCGATAAAAATCTTCCTGCAACCATAGACCTTAGAGTGCAAAACAGAACTTGGTCACAACCTCTTGATTATGAAGGTCTTCCTTTTCGTTGTAGAAGATGTTTTTGCTTAGGGCACACCTCTACTGAGTGTGGGATGGAAAAACATCAACATGAGAAGCATAGCTGATGGAGAGATGCTCTTCCGAAACACCTGATTTTTGATGAAAAAAAGGAACTAGATTCAAATGCAGATACAAATATTGAATCCATTTCAGCCCCAGAAACCGAATCTCAAATTGTGAGAAGCATGAAAAATGCACAAGCTGTTGAGGGCAGCATGGAAAATGATAAATATCTCTCTCATGTTAACAAAGTGGTTGTCCCAAAAGGAACAAATGTGACTAAGGAAAATACTCCTCCTTTGTCTTCTTCTCCAACCGCGAAGGCTCCATCAGGATGGGTTACGGTCGGCAAAAAGAAAAAATCTACCCCTCTAAAGGGTAGCATTTCACCTTGATGATTCTTATCTCTGCTATTGGCTGGCTGGGCTACATGGGTCTCATTTTTCTTGGCCGAATAGTAGGTTACTTTCAATGGTGTTGTTATGCCATTGCTGTTCGATTGCTGTATTTCTGTTGTTTTTTTGTTGTTGCTTTGTCGGTTGTTCGCTGACAATTTTTTGTAATCGGGCTCTATTGTTCTATTTGGATTTTGATCCATCTCTTGTGCTTTAACTTTCAATTCTGGCTTCTGAGCCTTGTTGTACAAGGGTATAATCCCTTTCAAAAAACTATTTTCCAATAATAAAAAAGAAGAAAAGAAAAATAAAAAGATAAAAAACAACTAGAAAGGCCCCAAAAATAAGCAGGAGAGGATGTACATAGACTGGAGCTCCAAAATTGGGACCAGTAAGCCCCAGGGCACCCTTGTATAGGTTGGGGCACCTTGATTTTGGGATGGAATGATGGGGAAGTTATGAAATGGGTAGATAAGTGCAATCAAATATGTGGGAATGATGAAATAAAATATAAAATAAAGATGGCCAAAAGGTGGGATTAATTAATACTTTATCCACTTGAGAACCTTCAAAATAGTAGAATAAGACCAGGCTAAATAATGTCTAATGTGCATAATTTTGTGTCTACATTTTCCCCCACTTTATGTTGGTGAATGAAAAGCTTAGTAACATAAACTAGACAGAGATGCGTACATGATATCCATGTAGAGTGCAAAAGAACATGTCTCGATGGACTAGACTCAAGCATGGAATGACAAAAAAGAAAAATGTGGAGGAGTATGGATTTTAAAGATGAAAAATGCCCAAAAAGTGATGAGATTGAACCTAGGGCAGAACACATGTATAGATGGTATTGTGTGTAGTGTACTTGTATGGTTATTAAAGGAAAAATCTTGTAGCCGTGTGTTGTTGTTATTTTTCCCCCCAACTTGAATATTTGTTTCTCATACAATGGACCTATAAGGAGAAAATGATCCAAGTAGTCAAATATTTATGCATGTAAAAACATTGTGTAGAATACGCATGTACATAGAAATGTATAAAGTATGTAAATGTAAAATACGCTGGAAAAAATGTAAATGGAACATGTGCACCTGATCCATGTCGAAAGAAGGGTGTAGAAGGATATCTTGTACTATCATGATTTTTTTAGGTGATCTCACGTCACCTTGACTGAAGAAGTATAGTGAGGAAATGTGTTGTCTCCTCTAATTTTAATCACTTCTACTAAAATGTGTAAAGATATCTCTGTAATTTCTTGATTTTTTGTGTGATCCAACACCACTGGATGGAGAAGTGTAGAGATGCACACCAATTGTAACCCCCAAGCATGTAAATACTCCATAGAATTTCCGAAGGACACCATAAGTTGTTAAGGACATTGTGTATGGAGTTCATAGAATGGTTTGAACTCACTCACTATGTTTGAACCAATGTAAATATGTTGTGTTATTAGAAAACCCACAATAATCCCCCCACTTTGGGGGCATATGCAACAACCGTGGAAGGAGAATTCGGCCCTAAAAGAGGATGAACCACACTCTGACCTGTAGAACTCTTCCTTGTAGGGGGAAAGGGAAAATGCTTGGTAGATACCAAGGCATGCACAAAAGGGGATGGCTATCCAATATAAGTGTTAGTACAAACACGTATGCATGTAATAAGACAAATGTAGAATATGCAGACAATGTAGAAACTACCAAACAAATTAGTGTAAACATTCAAGAAAACAAGCAGACTACACACAAAAAATTTTAAACATGGGACATCACTTACGATGTCACAAGACACTCACATCCATCATGTCTACAAAAAAAAGTGCGCACACAATCAAAGGGAAAATCCCACATATAATGGAATATAAAGAAGGCAAGTAGAAAAAAACAAGTAGTCATGGAAACTTGTAATCCTGCAAGAAAAGTGTTGCACATGGAACACCTATTAACATGTTAGAGTGATAACCAATATGTCAAAGCGTGTATGAACAAGTAGTATAATATTATAAGTACAAAATGAAACAATAACACATGTATAATATGAGTGTGGATGCCCCTAGTGACCAATATAGTAAGGGTAGAAGACGAGAATCCATGTCATGTGAGGATATCCTGTATCTGCGATCACACTAGACAAAGGTGTTAATGTGCATGTGTGTATGATAATGACATATGATAAATCATTCTAACATGTGTGATAAAGTGATCATGAAAAACACTAGTATGTAAAATTAAATGCCCCTAAGACAATGCAGTATGTTGTGGATGGATGGAATAGAATGCAAGATAAAATGATAGTAGAAATGAGCCCCCCAAGTGGATGGAATGTATGTAGTGAGGTTCAATTTTCTTCCCCCTTGGGAGTAAGGAATTAACCAGAAATGAGAGTGCGTCATTGGGAAATGTTCAAGTACAATTGGTTGTATCTAGTGCTCTGCGATGAGTGTGTATATGTAGTGGTGATGAGATGTGATATGTAGAATAGATGTTTGTGAACCCTATAGCTGAAGTGTATATCACAACTTGCTAAATGGAAGAGTGATGATTTATCCCTAAGAGTATATCACTATAGAATGAGTGTATGGGGATGAGACATATGGAAATATGTACATGGACCTTATAGCCTAAGTGTATACCATGACTTGTTTGAATGCCAGAGTGATGATTTAGCCCTAAGCATATATCACTATGAAATGAAAAGGTGAAAATGGGTGATGATTTATCCTAAATTGTATGTCACTATTGGAGGGACATGAAGGGAGTGGTGATGTACCCTAAGGTATATGCCACTAAAAAATGATAAAAGAGGGGGTGGTGATTTTAACCTAAAGCGTATATCACTACGTGATGATAGGATGTGGTGACAATTTAACCTAAGGTATATGTCACCAACACGAGAAATGGTGGGAGAGGAAAAATTTCACATTGGTGAATGTAAGGTCTATTTGATTGGTAAACCCTTGGTAATCGAGTATGGACTGAGGAAATAAATTGCATCATAGGGTGACAAGTGCAACGTGTAGAAAACAATGTATTATAAACAACCATATAAAGGGGTAGGGTATGTAAATACATGTTGTGGGAAATACAATCTACAATGTGTAATGGGTATGAAATTTTTAATGTGTGAAATGTAACAAGTGTGTAGATATAAATAGAATGTGTAAGGATGAAAAGTAAAACTAGACTCATTTATAATGAAATCTAATGTATCATGTAAAATATATAGGATATATGGATGTGGTGTGGTTGTGTAATATGTAGTAGTATGTGTAGATAGAAAATGGAATGTGTAGTGGTGATATATAAAGCTAGACTCATATATAGTGCACTCTAGCATAAATGTAAAATGTAAAGATGGGATGTGAAAATAGACTCATATGTAATGATGACTAGTGTAATATATGGATGATGAACGCTATGAAGATATGTGTTGTATAGGTGTAGGATGGTAGGATGTAAATGTGTAGGTCCTATAGTGGAGTGTGTGGGGTTCAGTGTAATGGTAATCCCTCAACAGTCTAGTGTGAACTGAAGCACAAGAGTGTGTCATCAGGTAATGAGGGTGCTAGAATGTGTAAGAAGTATATGTATATGTGAAGATGAATGTAAAGAGTATAGTTGCATATATGCTAATATGAAGAAGTGGGGATTGGGTAATGGTGATGGCCCCAAAGAAATTAGTAAAGATGAGTCAACCTATAAGGTCAAGGGACATATGTCTGTTGACTAGTATCAAGGATGATGAAAGCATAGGGCCACGATCCATGAGGGGGGATATAATAGATAAAATTGGTACCTGTGAATGAAAATTATGTGTAGGAAAAGGATGAGCGAAGGAAAAATACTGGGATGGTGAATGACAGAGGAGAGAGAGTTATCGATATGGGTCTTGGGTAGTGCTACGATCCAAACAAGCTGGACGGGTAGAATGGGAAATAAAAGGTGATAATGGATAAAATGAGATGAGGCCTAGCTACTAGAGATCATGAATGATATGGATAAAAGTGTGACATGATTCGGTATGATGTCCTCGAATCCAATGGTAGTGGAAAAATGGTTGATCCCGATATTGCATTAGTTAAAAAGGAGGGTAGAGATGGTTAGATGGTATAGAAAGAAGTTGTTGATGAAGAAGGTGGAAAATAATGTCTTGTAGCGTAGCATTAGATGGAAAGATAAGAGGTGAATGTAATGGTACAATTAGTGTATTAGTGAGGGGAATGGTAGGGGATGTGGATGGTGTAGGAGTTTTAGGGGTAGTAGGAGTATGTGAGGTAGAGGCATCCTTAAATTTCTCTATCTCAGCATGTAGAGACGTAATTGTGGCTTCCATGGACTGACACTGAACTTGTAGTGTGTGTATAGCCTTCAATAGGTGTGTATTAGATGGTGGATCACAAGGGATATAATCAATAGAAATGATGGTAAATGTAGAACCTACAGGAGATAATGGTGGATCAATGTTAACATAAAAATGAGATGGATGATCAAGCTCTTCTAAATTATCATCAATATAAGTATTGAAATCGTATTGGATAGCTCGGGAAACTTGGTAAGGAAGGGTGTGTGGTTGGTCATCTAAGTGACCATGAATTTGTAAGATGTACATGACCATGTCATATTGTTCATCTGTAAAGGGAGGTAATGGGCATCCCTGAGTATATTAAATAGTTAAGTTCGATGTATAGAAAAGAAAAGAACTACTACTAATGTGAGTTATGCCAAAAGGCATGAGGAATGTGATATCAACATGACCATGATCAAGTGTGCCAACAATATAATCTAACCAAGACTGGCCAAGTGTAAGTGGAGAAGTAATAGAATAACAGGAGAGGTGGACAGCCAGGTGGAAAACGCGTAGGCCATAGGTGGTCGTGAGAATGACAGAACCATGATACAAATGTGGATCAAATAAAGGAGAATGAAGGTCATTAAATTCAAATCCAAGTTGAAGGAGACCATCATGGGAACATATGATGGGTGTACATGATGTGTTTAGTGGTATGTATTCCCAATAAGAATTATCGATGAAGAGTGTGCAAGTGAATAGTGGGCATACTAATAAGGAGGATGATGGTAGAGAGGATGGGATGAGATCCATAGATGGAAACGTTCCCTAGTATGGTACAATAGTGGTAGTAGTAACACTCAATGGGGAAGAGATTGTGCTAAGCATGCACATAGCGGCCATAAATGGAATCTTGTAGAGAAAGGGGGACAAGAGAGGAATAGGAAAAGAAACCAATTATTGTAGAGCAAGCATGGTAGACACTATCAGAGCATTGGTAAGAAACGGAGTAAGTGGAAAAGTAGAAGGGACCATATCAACCATGCAAATGGTAGGAAATATGTCATGGGGAGTTGGTGGAGGTTGGGGAAAATTGTGGGCAGAGAGGAAGGAGATGTAGGGAGAGGTAATATAACACTAGATTCATTTATTTCCTCAAGACGGAGATCCTGGAATTCTGCTATAAGTTGAGATAGGGAAACAAGATTAATAGTGCATAAATAAGTGGTGAAAACATCTTCAATGGCACAAGGATCCATTCCATAAGATGGAAGTTGAATGAAACAAGGAAAAGGGCTATAACAAGAACTAGTAGTAGGAGCATCGATTAAAGAATGACCACAACTACCAAATTACAAAGTAGCTAAAGACCTAGAGGAATAAGAATTTCTATGACATTTACCCATGATGGGAGGTTGCAAATATAAAACCCTAAAAGGTGCTATAAAGAGACATCGGGTTCACCAAAATTATTAATGAAAATAGAACTATCTATTGGGAAATACTAACCTTAGTTAATCTAATTAGGAGGAATAAAACATTGTATAAATGCAGTAATTAATATGGAATGATTCTAAATAATTATATTAAATGAAATAAAACCCTAATTATGCCAAAGGAGGTAGAAGACTGACTTAGCTTATGTATAGATGGTCACACAGTGTTACAAGTCTAACAAAAGCTTCCAAAACCAAAAACAATCACTCATAGGTCTTATGAAGGGTAGATTCAAAGGTTTTGAACTGACTGAGGCACCATGTAAGGTATTGGGATGACCCGGGGTGCCCTAGTTTGTAGTTTAGGAACCATAGTCTTTACAAATGCTTAGAAATTGGTTTCGGCAGGGTCGCAAGTTGATCTGAAACTCTGTCTGTCTGTTGCATAGGATCTACCGAATGAGCTAGAAAATGACATGTAATACAAAAGGAAGTATCAAACCCTACAAAAACAAAAGATTTAAATTAATGGGTTAGACTGACATTAGCCACCAAACTAGTGGTATTATTACTAAGCACTGCACTAAATGTCAAACCTGGATGTAGTTCTGGTGTGTGTGTGTTTGCATGTTGTGCCCTAGATGCTCTTGTGTCAGTCACACTTTGTGAAGTAGTTAGAAATAAATATAGAAAATGTAAAGAGTATGCGTGTACGTAATAGAATAAAATCTAGCCCATTATGCAGTGTGTGTGATGCATATCTCCTAGCCTTGATTCATGGCACTATGTGGATGCAAGTGGTGCAATGGATGCAATTCTAGATGGAGTGATAGTAGTATCTGACAATATGACCTAGGAACCTTATTATGGTCTTTTAAATTTATATTTATAAGGATCTCAAGCTTAATTAATTCTGACAAGGCCGAATGGGAAAAATATAAAGACAACAAATGGCTAGAAAGGCCCCAAAAAGAAGCGGGAGAGGATGTGCATAGAACAGGGCACCCAAAGTGAAACTAGGGTACCTCAGGGCATCCCAGTACAATATGGAGTGCCTTTATTTTGGGCTGGAATGATGGGGCATTTGTGAAATGGGTGGATAAGTGCAATAAAATATGTGGGGATGAAAAAATAAAATATAAAATAAAGATGGTCAAAAGGTGGGATTAATTAATACTTTATCCAATTGAGAACCTTATAAATAGTAGTATAATACTGGGATAAATAATGTCTAATGTGCATAATTTTTTGTCTACATAACCAAATAGATAACTCAATACAAAAACCAAGTTCCTTAATCCATTGGGAAACTGATTCGTTCACAACACACACCAGCCTTCATAAGTAGATACACATCACATAAGTAGACAAAAAAAAAGGGAAACAACAGACAACAAACAACAAAAACTGTACACTATTTAAAATCATACCTTACCATATGGGATTAGTCCAGATAATTCTTGAGATGCCTGCCATTGATAGTAAATTCCAATAATTTTCCCTACAAATATTTTAATAAGAAAGTTTGTTCACCAATCTTGATGTCAATCGAATATGGTACCATCCATAGGGCATCAAACTTTCCATGTTTTCCCTTATCTTCATGTCTATTGTCCCTTAGTAAAACCAAGTCTCCAACATTGAAAACTCTAGGAGTTACCTTTTTTTCAAAAATATTTTTGAGTCTCTCCCTAAACTTCAAATTTATTTGGGGAGATTCTCTTCTTCCTTCATCTAACTCCAAGATTTGGTTTATTATTGCCTCATAGGAAATTACTTCCCTCTCACTATCAAGTTGTTACATGAATTTATAATATGACAACTTCATGTGCAAAGGAAAGAGAGCTTAGATTCTATAAACTAATTCAAAAGATATTTTTATAGTATCTCTCTTTGTAGTAACTATGTCTTCCCATAAGGAAAACTAAAGTTGTTTACCCGATTTCCTTTTATTAGTTTCCATTTTCCCTTAAAGTATCTTAAGAATATTTTTGTTACTTGACTTAGCTTGGCCATTTATTTGAGGATTGTTGGTTGATGCATAGGCCAAGTTGATACCATATTCCTTGCACATAGTTTTTAATGGTTTAGCCCTAAAGCTCATAGCATTATAAGAAACTATTTTGGAAGGTACTCTAAATCTATTAATTTTATTATTCAAAATAAAATCTATGACCACCTTGTTAGTTACCTTCTTGATGGGAATGGTCTCAACCTATTTAGTGAAGTAGTTAGTAGAAACCAGGATCCACTTATGACTAGTACTTGAATAATATGATATCTCTCCAATGAAATCCATTCTCCATTTTTTGAAAGGGGCTTCAATTGATACTGGTTACAGAGGCAAGGAAACTACATCTTTCAACCTTCCAGAGAAGCATTGACAACTTTCACATTTTACTATCAATACTGTAGTATTTTTTAATAACAATAGCTACTAATATTCTGCCCTTAAAATCTTGTGAGCAGTAACTCTTCCAGCAAAATGGCCTCCACACACTCCCCCATGGAATTCTAAAATTATTTTGGGAGCTTCTTCTTCAGTGATACAACTGAGTAACACCCCTTTTGGATTCTTCCATGCTAAACCAAAATCAGTCATGACATATTTTTTTGATGCCACTTTGAGTGTTCTCCTTAGATTCTTGTCTAGATGTCTAAGGCACTCCAAATTCTTTAAGTAATAGATTACATATTTATACCAGAATGAATTACTCAAATTTTCTTGGGGGTCCATACCACCACCTTAAATGACATTTATCTCCATAACTTATAAATTGCTTTCAACCATCAATTGCGCTATTCCCAAACCTCTGACCAACTTAGTAGTTTGTATCTCCATATCATATTCCTACAACTTGTTCACCCAATGACATCTCTTGCTAGATATTCCCATTTTTGACAAGATTTCTTTAGCCATCTTATGGGGAACATAGGATAAAACCTTATAACTTAATATGTAAGGCCTAAAGCTTTTGGTAATTCTCACCAAAGAAAAAGTATGTTTTTCCATGATAGTGTACTTTAATTTAGCACCTTACAGGGATTTGCTGAAAAAAGAAATAGGCCTCTCATTTATTTCTTCATCCTTTTGCAATAGTATTGATGTAATGGTATTCTCAGAGGAAAAAAAAACATTTGAAATTATTTCTTGTAGTTAGGAATTGCTAAGACTAGGGCATTTTTCAGTGCTTCCTTTATTCCAGTGAAAGCTTGAACAACTCCTTCCCACTTGATGACTTGGTCTTTCTTAAAAAATATTCATTATAGGAATAGTTATCTCAGTAAATTTTGAGATAAAACTCCTAATAAAATTTATTTTCCCGAAGAAATATTGAATACCTTTTTTAGACTTGGGAATGGGAACTTTACCAATTGCCTCCACTATTTTGGGATCTATCATGACCCCTTCCTTCGATATTATATGCCCAATAGTTTTTATTTTTGGATTCCAAAATGACACTTCTTGGGATTTAATGAAATCCCATACTCCCTGCACCTGATCAAAATTATTTCTAGGTACCCCAAATGGTCACCTCTTTTCTTTGATAAAAATGTTATATCATCTTGATACACATCTATGAAGTCATTTATAATTTCTGAGAAAGCCACCTCCATAGCCCTCTAGAAAGTTACTCCTACATTCATGAGTCTAAAGGGCATCCTGACATAAATATATGTTCCCCTAGGAGTAGTAAAGGATGTTTTAAACTATTCAGATTTCTTCACAACCATCTGATTATACCCTGAGAAACCATCCAGTGTTGACAATAATTCAGATCCTTTAACCAAATGCAACATATTATCCATATTTTTCAATGGATAATTATATTTTATTGATGCCTTGTTAAGATTCCTAAAATCCACACAAAGCCTTATGTCCCCTTTCTTCTTCTTGACTAGTACAAGGTTTGTCACCCATGAGGAATACCTTGTAGGCTGTGTGATTCCTCCATCTCTCAATTTTATCAACTCTTATTACATTTTGAGAGAGATGGGGGGATTGATGGGTCTTTGCTTCTTCCTGAAAGGTTTGGAATGGGGCTCTAGAGGTAAATCATGTTGAAATGAATCTTCCCTATAATATTTCAATTCAAAGTATGACTAAGCTAAGAACTCTTGATATTCTGTTAGAAATTTGGTGTAAGAATGATTTTATTCTTTTTTTCAAATTACATCCTAGCCGCACCTTCCTGGGTTTTTCTTGAGTCCCCAAGTTGCATTCTTCAACATCTCTAAAAACAAAAATAGGTTTATTAATTACTCTATCAACATTGTTAAAGTTGGACTTAAGGTAAACTAATCCTTTGGGAATTTTGTTTATTTTTAGTTAGATCACCTCCTTCCCAAATATATTCTCTTTCTCATCACATAATTCAACCATTGGCTCTAATTCATTATGATGATTATCAAATTCATCTTTACTCTTCATGAACCTCTGTATCTAAGCATCATCCTCAAATACTTGCTAGTGTTTAACATTGTCAAGTACAGATGGTATAGCCAATACTTTAACATCATTATTACATTATGGAGATATTGTATACTTAGAGAAATGTGATGCAATGACAACTAAGATTTCATCTTCTATGTTCTAGTCCCTTTCATGATACATTATATTAAATGATTCAAAATTTTTGATAAGGTCCCAGTCTGCATGCTTGTATTGTTTCATTCGTTGATTTTTAGTTGCATACAATTTTCTTACTTATTTTGCAATCAATTAAGAATCTCCTATAACAATAATATCCTTGATTCCATAATTCCATGCAACTCTTAAACCCAAGAGTAATATCTCATATTTTGTAATGTTATTAGTGCATTCAAAATTTTATTTTAATAAAAAATTAAAATATTCTTGTTCTAGGGATGTAAGGACTATTCTAGCTCCACTTCCCACACCAGAGCACATTCCATCAAATATCATTGTCATAGGAATACCCACCTCTTATAAATGAGTAGTGATATTTATGCATTGATTTTAAAAATAATCACATCCTATAAATTTTTCCAAATTAGTGTCAACAAATAATACCTCATAATAGGCATTCATGGGATCTTCAATAATGTGGAGCATCTTTTTCTCTCCATGCAGTTTCACAAACTTTCCTTCCACAGGTATAGTGGCATAAGACATGTCCATCTCGACACTGCCTCCCACACTTACAACCCATTTTCTAGATAATAGCATACCCCACTTAGCAGGGAAATCAACAATAACCACATTCATGGCCAAATATTTACGAGGGTAAGCGGCATGTTGAACAACTAATTCTTTCACATACCTAATAATTGGTACCTCTCTTGAATCCATGGCATGAGATTTTACAAAATTTGTTGTTATATTTATATTCAACTCATTCATAACATCCAAGAGCATTATATTACATGAGGATCATGAGTCAAACATATAATTATGAAAAAGTTTGTCACTAATAATTAGAAAGGTGAAAAATGGATTTACATCCAGTTGAGATTTAACTAAGGAAGTGCCCAAATATATCTCTAGGGATTCCCACACGCTTTCTTGTTCCTGAGGAACTTCTATTTCAGCTATAACGAGAAATACATCCACATTATTTACATATTTACTTATGAAATTTGTCTCCTCTTTGAATCCCAAATATTCAAATTCTCTTTTTTTATGCTCAAGGATTCTAAGGACTTCAATAATGGGCACATTAACTTTAATTTGACTCAAAATCTGAGTAGTATCACACGTGAAATATTTGGGAAATGTTGTGTTAGGAGACAAAGTAATTTCTTTTTATGACGGGACAAGATCTTTTGCTGCTTGAGCAACATCAGAGGTACTTGGCTTAGTAGCAAAAATAGGGCCTTTGTTTGGCATATATTTCTTGGGAACATTCTTGGGGATATTGGTCAACATGTGTGTTTTGTTTTTGGAAGGTGGGGTAGATCCTTTAACAAATATGCTATAAAGGTTGTAATATTTTTCTTGAGCAACCACCGCATTCATCAAATATTGTCTATCTTCCTTAGAAGGAATGCCCCCATCATAGTTTTTAATCATCAAAGACCTTATATATTCAAAATTATGGTTATATAACTCGAAAGATGACTGAACCATATCTATATCAACATTAGTTGTAGGATGAACAGAAGATACCCATTCCAAATAGTTCCAAAAGGACTCAATATTTATAGCACCTAAAAATTTAGTAGAAGTAGCCCCCTATGGTACAATATTAGAGCATTCCAACATACAAATATCACCAAAATCAGCTTCATCGGTGGCATCATCATCAACATTGGGGTTACAATGAGAATGTGGAAAAAAACATTTATCACACCATTCAATGACATGATATTCTTCAACTAAAGATACCCTAACAATGAGTGGATTAGGCACTACCTTTCTTTCTCTAGGGTTTGGTTTGTTGTTTCTTGACCCCATAGGTCCCTTTCCTTTATCATTTGCTCTATGATCACCTATGGGATGATTTCTAAATCTATTTTTTCCTTGAGGTTGATGTTGATATTGATGATTTGCCCCTAATCCTTTCTCAGCTCTAGAAAGTTTGTATGAAATCTCCTTAACTTCCCCTACTAGATTTTTGACTACTTCCTCAAGATCTACTGATTTGTTTTTCTGAGGATTCTCTAGGTTAATTAACTGGACACCCTCTCTTTTTGGAGGTTTTCCTACTGCATTAATATTATTCTCAATTTGAACATCGATAAAAAATGCTTGCCTCAAGGTTTGAGGATTTTTATCTCTTAATTAATAAGTTGTAATCTTGTCTACAACATCTAAATATTTGATCAAGAAAGATTCATCACTAGGTCTCATATTTATAGGTAGTCTTGTCAAGGTTTTATTAAATTTGTTATTGAAATAATGAATAGGTTCATTTGGATTTTTCTTTATATTTTTAAATTCAGTGAGAAGAAACCTAGGGTCTTTTTTATCACTATACTGTAGCTTGAAGGCATTCTTCATTTCTGCCCATGAATTAATTGAATTATCAAGTAATGACTTGTACCATTCCCTGGAATCCTCATCTAGAGTATGTATAAATAATTTTACATATACATTCTCATGTTCTATTTCAAAATCTCTCATAGTATTTAGGACGAGTCTAATATGTTGATCTCCCCTTATTGCATCATTCCCCTGAAATATTGATTATCTATTTCTGACTTCATTTGGGTAGTCAACCATCCCAAGAAAATCTATAGGTTTATAAGTATTTACTACAAAAAGATGTATGGTTAGATATTGTGCCATATTGTTTGGTGGAGGTGTTTTAAAAGGAGGGTTAAAATGACAAGGAATTGGGGGTCTCTAAGGAAATGGAGTTTGGTTTTCAAAGTATTGATCCTTTAATGACCCAGTTTCAAACAATACTCTATTATTTCTAATAAATAAAGGAGGGAAAAGAGGAATACTCTGATCACTTGTAAATTAAATACCCTCCTGAGATGGAGTGTATAAATTATCACAGGGACTTCTTGATCCAGAACTATCTAATGTGTTGGAATAATCTTCTACTAAAGGTTAATCGGGTTCAACAACAGGTATAATGTTTTCTTTTGACCTATGATCACCAAAGGCTTTCCAGATTTGTTGTCTCCATATATTTTTCTTTTGTAACTCTGGAAATAACTTTCTCGCAGGGTCTGATTTGAAGAAAGATCTCTTTCCTTTTGGCTTTGAAAAATTGATTAGTTAATCAAAAAAGATTTAAATATTTTGAACAATTTCTTACCATATTTCTTACAGAAGATGGAGCCGCCACTAATTTCTTCCACCTTAGATGTGTTGGTCACTTGAAATAACTTGTTGGATGGTGACTTTATATGCAAATAAACAAAGCTTTGTAATTTTTCACAGTCTTTTGTCAATATTCTCCTACCATAGTCAAATTCAATGGAAATATTACTTTTAATGGGAAAATATAGAGAAAACTAATTTAGATTGGGCTGTATTTTAACAAAGATCAACAAAGAACTGAGTTCTGAACAGAATTTATATTAAATACACTGCAAATTTTACCAGAAACATGTAGTTTTTCTTAATTCCAGGAAATAGTCGCCAAAAACAATGCCAGAAGTGTGTTGGTTCCCAATCTTACACCTCCTTTAGGGCCAAGAAGCATCTCTGAGTGAAATGATATTCTTTGAGGATGACAGACTTTTTTAATGTCATTTTGTAGCCAGGGAAGATGTCTTAAAAACTCATTTAATCCTAGCTTTGGAGGGAATGAGTGACACGTACTAAGGATATGGTATTCCCTACTTTTTTAGTTCCTGCCTTTGACTTGGGTGAGAGAACCCATTGTGTAACCTGAAAATGTAAGTAGATGATTGAAAAATTCAGTCTCTTAGTTTTCTTTTGGAAACAGGTAAGTCATTCCTAGATGATCATGTCGAATGAATGAAATATTTAAATCTCAAAAAATTTCACACTAAATGGTGCATATGTCACTCCAATTGGACTCAGGTTACACTAGATAACATGATATTCCATCTTCTCTTGCATTTTTATGGAAATGGAAGTAATAACTTGTAAAGTCCCTTCACAAATTCTTATAGGAAAAGAAAATAGAGGTGAATTGTAGGATTTAAGCAATGGTAGGTTTTTGTTTTGTGTGAATGGGAGATTAAAAAAATATGGAATTGACTATGAAAGGTTTCTTAGAACTCCATAAATACTAGAAATAATTCTAGGTAAAAGGACACTCAATTAATGAGAAACGCTCCCTTGGAGAGGAGGTACACATTCATGGAAGCCCAAGAAGACATGATTTCATAAAAACTTCAATAAATTACACATGAAAGATCATGTAAATGTCTTGACAAAATATTTACAACTCACTACCTAATACGCCTAAGATACACTCAAAGGATTACACAAATCTTAGCAATAGAAGGGAAGTATTGTGAATTTAAAACTATGTTTAGTATTGTGAAAAGAAGGATCTAATTATAGTACAAAATCAAATACCAAAATACCATTGTCAAGACAAGATCTAGCATAATTTAGAGGATCTATAAACAAAAAATTGCAATATGAAAAATAGCTAACTGATTTAAAGTATACTGTATTAAGAACAAAACGTAACAAAACTTAATGAGTATACACAGAGTTCATTTTTAGATATTCAATTTCCTTAACAAGGGAACATAAAGCATATGGTCTCAATGTTTATAAAGGGATGTACACTTGCAACCATCTTGACATAGGAAAATTTGAAGAAGTAAAACAACACAAAGGCATCTCATTAAAATTCATATTTCAAGAAAGCACATTAATTATCTCTCTCTCTTCTAACGCTTAGAAAATTTTAACCCCCCTTCTCATATGAGGACATGTCCTCATACTTTATACCATTCTAATGAGTTCCATTAGTTCATTTTCCCCACAAAATTTCAACAAGAAATTCCCTCCCTTTTTACAATATGAGAACCTTTGACAAGAATATACTTTCAATCGGATGAAAATATCTAGTTTTCAGTTACCAACTTAGGAATATTTTAAATCCTATCATGCCATGTGGAATAAATGCTAGTAACTACTACCAGGTGTGAGTTGTGATAACCGAGGCTTCACGTCATCACTTTTTCATTTGTTTAGCAATCATTTCATATCTTAAATCATTTTTTCCATTTCGGGCTAATCGATAAGCCTTTTAATGATTTTTAGATATGCCAAAGTGACTTGATTTTATATTAACCATTATCTCTCATTGGGAATTTGTTTTTAAGAATTACATGATAATTATTTCTCCTTTTTGCAATAAATATACCTCTGTGTGATTTACTACATTTATCCAAATGATGCCTTTTCAATTGACGATAAGCTATTTCATATTTACCAGTCTCGTGTGAACATTAAAAGTAAATCTATCATTTACTCATGCAGAATTTTGGTCACATCAACTCTTGAGATCCATTTTTTGTATAAATTCGCACTAATCTCTTCATAATTTTGCATCTTATCTTCAATTTTTTAGCGTGATAATCTTAGTGCAATTTTATTTTGGTAAGATGGAGGGAATAGCATTAGCACCAAGCTTAAAAGAACTTTCATCAGAGACTTTGCATAATTTTTTTAACCTATCTGGTCTAGAAGAAGCATTCATTAGAATGTTATTTGATGTTGTGGACTACGAGGAATGTGAAGAGAAATTGAAGGCTTGGATTATTGGGGTAGCTTTTATTAGGAGGCTAGTCAAGATAAGTCAAGTCTTTTCTGCTTTCCACACCGTGTATTTTTATTCGTTTAAGCTGAAACAACAAAAGACTCCTGGCGTTTTAAATAAATTATGGCTTAAGTGTCGGCCTAGTGTGAAGAGTGATTTTTCCACCCCTTGTCATTTTATTTCTAATGAATAATTTTCTAGGAAAGATATCCCATCGAAGGCATATGTTCCTCATGGAGAATCATCTATGGAAAAATTTCCTTCCCTCTTCTATAGGATGGATGATTTCTAACAATGCCTATCTCACTTGGAGAAGAGGCCAGTAGAATCACTACTTATACAGAATCCTGGAGTGTCATTTTTTCTTATGAAGAAATACAGAGGAGGATCCATCTCCAAACACTCATGTCAATCATCTCCAGAACTTTCCAGAGTTGTACCTCTAGCTCCTATAAGCATTTCTCCACCACCTTCTATTTTAAAATTTCTTAGAAAAAAATCATATCTCATGGGTGGTTTAAGTCTTAAGGAATGTGTGTCTTCTTATGAAAAGAAGTTAGAGTTAAATAAAATTATAGATGGCCCTAAGATTGGTATTAATGAACTCGTGGCTTTAAATATGTCTCAAGACTTTGTAGGGGACATTGTATTTGTTCAAGGTGTTGAGGAATTAGGGGAATTTATTTCTAGGAAAAATAGACTTTTGGACAGGCTTCCTCTTTTCAAAGAGGATTTATTTGGGTCAAAATCACAAATGTATCTTTTCTTTTTTCCCTTTTTGGTATAATATTAAAGATGTATATAAATATAAAAAATCCATTGGTTGATTGGTATTTGGAATACCAAAATATGGTGACTAATTCGGTGGATGTGCAAAAGTTCACATAAGAGAATCATAGTAAAAGCCACAAGTGAAGGAATTAGAGGGTGCTAGAAGGGCATGGAGGTGATTTAGGTGGAGCTACCGGAGGGAATAAAATTCCTATTGGTGGCACAACATAATTCAAAATCAAGAAAAATATGCACCCTAACCCATTTCCTCGCAGTGAATCAAGGATGACGCCAAGTTGGGTATTGAAGGGGTTTAGTGGAGTAGCTATTAGATACACAGAGGGAGGAGGTCATGGCAAAGGATTTGAACCCTCTTTTTCATTTAAGGATGACCTTGGAAAAAGCAACAGAAATATCCTAGGGATTCAAGAACATCTTTTAGACCTCATCGTTGAAATCCCATCACTGTTCATTCAAAACTAGGATGTGAAAGATTATTATCGAACCTTTTCTCGGGATGCCATAATCAACTATTTTAATGGTCTATGGCCCTCCTCTTCCACACTTTACCAATGGATTTTCTAGAAATGGAAAGATAAGTTTAAAATCTCTCTATGTTCCAGAGATTTTTTTGTGGTTCATTTTAGAGAGGAAGAAGATTACCAGCGATGTTTTTCAGAAGGCCCATGGTTTCAAGGTAACACAAGTTTATTTTTGAATCCATGGTACCATAATTTCAATCCAAAATCTTTTTCAATTTCCAAAGCACCTATTTCAGTTAGACTTCCCAACCCTCCTCTACATCTCTAGTATGTACTGGAGGATATTGAAAATGTGTTGGGCAGGTTCATAAAAGAAGATATGGATGGAACACATTTAGATATATGCTCTTATGCTTGCATATATGTGGAATTCGACTTGAGTAAGGGTTTATTAGATTGAATCAATTTGAAATTTGGAATATTTTAGCATTCCCAATCTTTGGACTACAAAAATATATCATACAAGTGTAGAATTTTCAGAAATACGGGGCATCTGCAGGCATCTTTCCCTTCGAATAAAAAACTGGAGAAAAAAGGTGGCTCGACTTCTACTAGAGGATGGGGAATTTTGGATCCATATTTGGTTTCCGCTACATATTTTAAGGAGGAGCCTAGAAAATCTAATACCGAGGACATAGAAGTGGGCAACATGAAAAAAGTAAAAACATATGTTGTAAAAGAACCGTAGGGGACCATTGTTATAATAAGAACAAAAAGAGGACATTCCTATAACAAATTAGATTCCAATAAGGAATCTCTTTCAATATTTTAGGAGACTTCAACAAATCCAAGAGATCTCATGCTGATAGTTACATAATAAATTGGCAAGTGGCATGAGGTAAAGAAAAGGAAAGGTACAAAAGGGTGCATGAGTAATATTGAGGACTCTTTCCCATCCCACGGTGGGAAATAGATTTTCCATAGTAAGTGGTTTTTGAAATGTTTTCATCTGGGGATTGAAAATATCTTATGTGTAGTATGCAAGCCTACTATAAATATGACGATTTAGCCTCAGCTTCATATATAGGGTAAAGGTCCATTTAACCCGCTTTAAAGATAAAAAAATATGTATACAAATATTTCCTAGGTTGGGGCCTCTATAGAACCCCATTTTTCTTTTCTTACAAATGCAAATGATTCAAAATATTACAATTAATTTCATGTTTATAATAGATCTAAGTTTCTATCAAAATAAAGGAAATCACACTACATTACACTGTATCGCATACATAATTTAAATTTGCAAATTCAAGAAAATACGTAATTATCAAGAATGAAGATAAACAAAATGATGAAAGAATGTTTTGAGGAAAAAATCCTAAACTTGTTCATGGTACATTGGGATCATCATAAAGTTCCTTGACATTCTCTTTTTGTTCTTCTAAAATTCTTTCATTGTATGCATCAATCAATGAAATATTTGGGAAATGTCTTCTTCATCTATCCCAACATGGAACATGAGTATTATACATTGTCTTTTCATCATTTGATCAAATTATTTTATTGCACTCTTACGTTTCCTCACCCAATTTGATAATTTGGTCATCTTGGGTTCCATGGTAACAAACCCCTAAATAATACCATAGTTGAAAGGGACTTCAGAGATTATTTGATCAAAATCTTGTGTTAGGGAAATTGTCCCTAAATTTCCATAAGTAATTCTATTTTAATTAGGTACCATTTTGTCATATATACAATCTAGATAATTAATGCACTCTGCAATTGAGACCCTTCTTGTACACAATTTTTCTTTGACTTCTTTTAGAATTTCAATTCTTAGTTGAATTGTATCCAAGTAATTATGTTGCATTCCACTCACATCAGGTGAAATAATCTCTTCTTCTTCTAACAATTGATCATCCAACTCAGCTACTACCTAAAATTTGGGCAAGATACCCTCCTAGTAATATAATTCATTAGTGCATTTCTTTATCTACTCTTTGACATCATTGGCTCTTTCTGTCAATTTATAATATCATCTTAATGTGTCCTCTATAATTTTATTTTATTTTTTAGATAGATCTTCCTTCCATTTATCCATAACATAAAATTTTTTTGTAGACTTATCAACTTCACCTACGACTTCTAGGGTTATGGAAGAAGTTATTTACTGTCCTTCATTTATAGGTTGTATCCATTTATGCACATATGAGGATAGAAATTTGAATTTTTCTTTTAATTGTTTCTTAGTTTCTTTATCTTTATCCATCTATTGTAACAAACAACCAACATCCACTGTAGCATCCTACTTTAAACTTTCTCTAGTAGGTTTTCTAAGGGGTATATGTGTAACATTATAATCACTTAATGTGATTTCACATTTCATCTTGTTTCCCTTTAGAGTGGCTATTTCCAAAGTCCTGAATCCTTGCTGATCTATATGATTTTTGGTTTTGGCCTTCTTAGGAGCTCTTGTAGGTTTTGGGAATACAATATTTATTATATCCACTATCTCCTATTGGATTTTCTCCTTATCTTTGCTTGGAAGGATTTCTCCTATTCATCTAGTTGTGAGAGTATTTCTCACACTTTCTCAATGTGTTATTTATCATGTCCCTGAGTCTGGGATTGGCTATCTGTTTCTTGAATCTTATTATCGGCTAGTGTTTCTCCCTTGTTTTTGCTTTCCAATATTGTGGCATTCCTTTCTGTATTTTATCCTAGGGATTCTTTGACTAGAATTTCCACCTTGGATGATTCTCCCTTCTTTTTATTATCTTCTTGATTTAGAGATTGATATTCGGTGGAGAGATACTCCTAAGTTTGGACACTAGTGACATTTTTCTTTAGTAATTATTCCTCTTGTTGTTCTATAAATTGGGACACAGTGACTGATCTTTGACCCTTATCATCAATTTGCACATTCTCCTTATCATTGATCTCCATCATTTTAGTAACCTCTTCTATAATCTCCACCATAATGTCTTTAGTATTGCCTGTATCATGAAGTGGCTTATCACCCTTTATAATTCATGATTATTTTTTAGGGTGATCTCTAGTAGAGACAATGTCTTCTATAGATGTTTAATGAGACCCTTAAATTACTTTTTTAATTTTCTCATCTATTGTATATTTTGTATAACCTTTCACTTGTTTATGCTTGTTATCCTGTTAGACATTTCCACCTAAAATTAAACTTATGACACTTATATTAATTAATATAATTATTACTAATCTACTCTATTTTTGAGGATTGTGAATGTGCATGTTAATCTCTTTAATACAATGCAATGATTAATAGTGCTTTGTCTAAATGTCATACTTGTTTACAAGAAGTTGTTATATTTTGCCACTAACATGCATATGAAGAAACTTTATCACAATGTAAAGGGTTTTGTCCATAGTAAGTGACATGAAGCAACTGGGACTCATCCGCAGCAAAGAAACTACAGCCAGAGGAGAACTAATACATATACAAGATCATGATTGTGGGAAGTTTGATCAATGTGGAAACGTCACTTGAGTTTGTACATATAAATAAAGAAGCAGTTATGATAATAAGAATCGGATCTCATGCCAATACCTGATTATGCTCTGTAACTACATTTGTGCAACTAATTGATTTAACTTGATAACTGATTGTTAAGATTGAACAATTAGTTGTGTTCTTGTATTAGAACACCTTTTCTCAGTTCTAATTTCATGTATAAGAATATATGGATTTATTGGTAGTGATATTTTACTTAATAAAAATGCAACTGTTAGTTTGAATGATCCCTTCACGTCTCTACTGAATATAAATATAATGGTGAGACTATAATAGATATCGATCTATAGTTAAGGAATTGTTGTAAGTTTAATTCTAAATCTTTATGATGATGAATAAAATCTGAGTTATCTCATTTTTTTGTAGACACAATCCTTAGGAAGGGTTAGCACCCAAGGAAGGGCCCACTTGTGGTTTGTTAAATCCCCTTTCCTTTTCTTGTTGTTTTATTTCCTTACATGAATAGATTAGAATTGCAACAATTTATTCCTTTACTTGTGTTATGATTTTATCTATTTTATTACTTAGTTGCAACATCTAATTTCATCTGAAATGTATTATATTTCTAGTATTTTATTTCCAATTGTTGTGACAGTAATCTTTTAGTTTATACCTCTTAAGCACATTTAACTTTGTGTACAACACTGGAAGAGTTGAAATTGTATGTCCCTGGGTCTGATGAATAAATGACCGTGGATTATTGAATAACATATTAAATTCTGTGAGTTAATTTGCACCACCAATGTTTAACTTACAAGATCTTGAATCATTCATTCTTCTTTCCCTATAAGTATTAAACTTTCAGCGTGAAAATTTTGAATTTGAACCTCTGTTCCAACATTTGATGGCTTGGAAACTTCTTTCATCTGCTCCTCTACCTGAGAAAAACTTGTATCCCCCATTGTATATATTTCAATTGTTACATTAGTAATTTAAAGTGGAGGAACTTATTCAAGTATATCTACATCAACTATTTCAATTGGTTTCTTGATTTCTTCCTTTGGTTGATTATCCTTGGCTACATCATGATCCCTAGACTTAATTACACTTGACTCCCATTTCCCTTGTTTTGTCATAATGCTACCAGGTTGATTAGACAAGAGGGTACTATGAGTTATTTACTCTTGGATCAACTCTACCACTATTCTTGTTGGAAATAAGACTGATGTTAAACCTTCTGGTGGTACAAGTTAAGTAATATAATTTTTTTCCTAAACCTGTGATGGTATTGCTTTCTCTATTAATTTGGCCACTAATTTTATTTGAGGCTCGGTGAGTGGGACTAGATCAATGAATTTAGGCTCTCTACTTTTATGTTTCTTTGATACATGGACACCTTTCCTTCTAGCACTAACAATATCCCTTATTAATGGTGGTATCACCTTGGATTTATTTGTAACTCTTTCAAAACATTTGAGGTCAGGTGCCTCTCTCATTTTAACACTTTGTGCTACAAATTTTGGGTCAATACTTTCCAAGGATCCTCTCATCTTTTAATCTATGGTAGATGATCCTAGAAATGATACTAATGGATTCCTTGGTTTAGTTATAATTTCCCCTTTACCCTTTAAGAGAATCTATTATGTCTTATGTTTGAAGACAGTCATAGAAGTTCCAGTCTCACTGGTAGCAGTGGTCCATTCATCAATAATTCTAGAAGTGGGTATTTTTTGGGTAATTGGGGAGATTTCCATTTTAATGGATCCATGTTATTAGCTCCTTATTTCAAAGGAGGGATATCTTCCCACAAAATTTTAAATATATGAATTCATTTAATACCTTTATATTTTAAAGAGATAAATCCATACCTTTTCCTTAAATCCAATTCAAGGTCATTCCCATCACATTAGCTATTGTTTTTTTATGGATTATCAGACTCTTCTTTATCCCAAACTATAGAAATGATTGGTTGTGAGTCAATTTTATGGTCAAAATAATATTTACTCAATGTTTTCTGATCATTTGTAATTCCTTGAGGCACCAGAACAATCTTAAAATTAATGACCTTCCTAATGGTCATCCTAGAGAAATATTTGAGCTTGAATTATTCCCCATCCCTGTAATTCATCCAGTAGTCCTCAAAATGAGGTTAATTCTCATATGAGATTCCTAAAGTTGAGATAACAACACATATAATATCATACTTGGATCTAGTCTCAAATTTATCCATTTCAAACCGTTCCATATCTTCTTCCATTAACCTTGCCTTTGAAATTGTGTAGCAAGAATACCTCCCAATCCTCATAGGATGTTGGTCTTCTACTTTCCTATAATTAATTCATGTACTGGTTCCAACTACTTTAAAATTTCACACAAGGCCCATTTTTCATCTATATATCTAGATAATTTATATGGGTGTCCATCAAATCCACTAGATCTTATATAGGTAAAAAATTTGTGTTGGATGAAAAAGAAACCATATTCAAATATTGATTTCCTAGCCTCTTGAGTTATCCTATACTACTCCCACTATGGTTTGAAAATACATATTTCAAGTGAAAAAAATGAATCATTTACCTATTTGAAATTTCCTTTCCACTTGTCTAGATTTAGCTGGGGATAAACATCATATACTCTATGATTTTTGAAGTTTTTTCTTTTTGGGAGACCAGGAAAAATATTGTGACTTGCAACATTGTAAATCAAGTATGACATCATATAAAACTCAATATTGGAAGTGAGGCCCATGTTGATTATTGTAGCTAACTTAAAGAGATATGTGTGGATTGATGTGGCTATGAATATTGCCTACCAAATGTTTCCTTTATTTTCCAAGATAACACCTATGTGTGGACACATCCATTCTTTAAATTCATAAGCCATCTCCAAACCAACCATTCTACTTAATAGCATAGTTAAGTCTTCAACCTCTTCCACAAAATATTATTTGAGTAATTTCTTAGGGAATATTTTGGTAGACTTTCTATCTATCAGCAACCATTTAGTATTCATGAGCCTGATAGAATCACTCTTCTTATCATCATAATCGGCCAGGGTTGATTATATACTTATGGTTACTGGTCTCTCAATATTTGGCATATTCTCTAGGTGTTAAGGTCAATACTCTCTCACCACTTCCATCTAAGACTTCAATTTTTCCAAATCATAATTTTTAGCTAATATCCTTACTAATTCTGGAAAATGCATAAGAGGGAGGGAAGGCAGTGGCTAGCACAATGTGGTTGGCGTCAATGGATTTCATGAATTCAATTTGATTGGAAGCACAAAGTATTCGTATAAAGTCATTCAAGTCAACATTTATCATATTCATATCTGTGACTTTGTCTATATCACTTGTGATACTAGAGAAAACATGAAATCCAAACTACATACTCTTCATCTTATGTGCTTTAGCTTTCCTTTTCGACCCTTCACGAATTGTAGACTTGGTAAAACAAGAAAAACAAAAGTGGTATATGAGAACTTACCCATTTTTTGTAGATTTTTAGAAATTCTTTTTTGCACCCATGTTTCTTAAGTTCCTTTAATTTAACGTAAACATCCATGATTTATCTTTTCTCTTTTCATTGTGAATTTGCAAAGCTAGGGCTTCTTGATTTTCCGTGTGCACAAGTGAAGATTTCGAAATGATTGAAGCAACTTTTAAATGTATTTCCTTCATCCACACAACATGTATTAATGGAGGTATGTGTAAATGCTTCAAATCCTAATCATTGGATGTGTTTCTCACATTTGAATGTGAGCCATCCACATGTAACTAATTGAAAAATAATGGGGTTTGAGAGTTTTATTGTATTTTTTATTTGTCAAAGGGGTGCAAAACTGTAGATTTGACCCGATCACCCATTGTTTACTTTAATTAAAGGGTTGAAATGTGTCCTTCTTTGAGCTTCCTATTTGTAGCTACACTTTACATTTTACAGGGTGTAAAATGCAAAGGTGAATAAAAGGCCCATTTCCCCGCACAAATGATATTCATACACGTGTTTCCTTTTGAGGAGCAGGGTTATGCTTGCACTTTTTATTATTCTCTCGAAATATTCCTTGGAATATTCTATTGGGTCTTAGGTATTATTTTTCACATTTCACCCTTATACGATTCTAAAAATATTCAAGCATGGCCCGATACGGCGAAGCAAACCAAAACTTGTCATATGTTCTCAAGCATCAAGAAATAAAATGCAATTTTCACAAGAACTCAAACTGAATGACACATAGAGTATTTTGTAGGGTTTTTTACATCGTTCATTATAAAATTTCATAGGGACATTTTCATGGAAAAATCTGGGCATATATACTCATATTTATCATGACAAATCTATACATAGATTCAATATCTTTCCTATTTCAACATTGATTTATTTTTAAAGGTATGAAGATTTTCATGTATTATAGACCTTGGTAAGCATGAAAAATACATTTTTTTGAAGAAATATTTAAAAATACGGTGTGATCTCAAAACAAACACCAACATGGTGATTGAGAACATTTCCATATTATATTAGAAATCAAATTTTGTACACCTTTCAACCTTTTCCTTTCTGCACTTTACCTATATTAAATTTATGTTAATTCCCCTAATTCTTGTAACCACCTTGTTCCAAATATAAAGGATAGGAAATCTCACTTTAGTTTTATGAAAAACAAGAATACGATATTGCACAAATCACATCATGAAATATAAACACCACACATTGTTATATTAACACAATATAACTGTGACAGAGATAAATCACATAAAGAGAGAGAGAGAGAGAGAGAGAGAGAGATGATAATAATTTCCTATTGTAGACATGGAATCCTATGTGTGATACCTATTCTAGTGGTTTATTGCTTAGATTATTTTAATATCATTGATCATTCACCTATGAAATAAATGGGTGTCATCATGACATGATAAATGAAACTCAAATAATAATAATCATCAGAATAAAATAGCATAATCATAAATATAATTCTCTATCAATATCAAACAAGTAATTCTCATAGATTTCCTCTGAATAATTGAAATAATATTATTACCAAATCCAAGTACATATGTATGTAATTAAGATCATAATATAGTGATCCATAATTCCCATATGATCAAATCATAATAACTATCAAATTCGTAATAGTGACAACCAAAAACCATGCCTCCTCAATAGGGAGTAATATAATATAAAATTAGTCACAATTGATTACCACACACAAATGTCCCCACATAGGAACTTATTAATTTTTGTGTAAATTTTCATAAAGGTTATAATTACAACATGCCAAGCCATTATTATAGTATCAAATGATTAAATTTTTGAAACTATTTACATCATTAAAGATATCATATGCTAGGTGGAATAATACACGATGTTTGAGGCCTCTTCAGATTATTACAAACATATGTGGTGTATGGATTAAAATTTTACCTAATCATACAAAGGGTTTTACACATGTGACACCTAGAGTTTCATAATGAAGAATTCCGCATTCATTTACAAGGACACATAAATTTGTATATGTCATCTTATCACCATAAGCAACTATTTATTAGTGATAAGGCCATCTGATGGTTTCATACAAACCCAATGGTTTTATTCAGGTACTTAGTTTGCACTCTCAGATTCATAGGTAAATTACTTTCAGCATACACACTCATACAAAAGTGCCAATTTAAAGTCATGAATTTGTAATGAGCTAAGTTTTCCCACTTTCTATATTTTATGTTGAAAATTGTTAATAATAGTATATTCTAATTTAGGCATAAATTTTTATTAATTAATCTAAATATACTAGCTATTGTTAACCCTTAATCCTATGAATAAATAAGAACACATTCAACCAAGGTGTGTTTATTTATTTAGGGTTGAATCACTTACATGTCAATTGAAAATTATCTCTTTAAGGCCTTAAGAATGCCCCTTGGGTATGGTATGATAATATGGACTTCTCTCATCAATATTTTCTCATTTCCTTTCCAGCCTCATCGTCTACATTTTTTTACATCATGATGATATTATCATTATTATTCTATATTTAGATGATATAATCCTCATAGATATCTCATATTCACTTCTTTTACATGTGAATTCTTATCTATAACATGCATTTGAAATTGGGATATAATTATTCTACACTACTTCCTTCATTTAGATATTACTCGCTCAAAACATAGGATATTTCTTTCACAACCCAAGTATGCCTTAGATCTCTTAGAGCGCTTTAATAGGTCTTATTATAAACATATGCCTACACCATTATTTTTTGAATTAAAATTCACAATCAAGAGATATACATCCCTGGTTGACTCTAATTTATACCAAAAACTAGTTGGTATCTTCATTTACTTGACTCTTTATCTTTTTGATATCTCTTTTATCATTGGATAAATTTATCACTTCATGAAATAAATCCATGATATTCATTGAAAATATCCAAAGTGAATTATCTGCTACATCAAAGGAACTTTTACACATGGAATTCATTATGTACTAGGTTATTCTATACATTTGGTAGCCTATATTGACTATAATCAGGAATTCAATATTGATGATCACAAATCTACATCTAGATATTGTTTCAATCTTGTTTTGGGTCATGTATTTGGTCCAATAATAAGCAACATTCCATAGCCTTTTCTTAAATACATATGTATAGTATTAAGAAGATATCAATGTATACAAGAGAAATACTACAAAATATAAGAAAACAAAAAATAAATTGTAAACCTCATCCTTCTCTATATCTCCTTATAACCTCATATGATATTATTGAAAGTTTGAATGAAGAAATGAGATTATTGAATCCCTTGAGATTGAATGATAATCCAACACAATGATGATGTAAATTTCAAAGCTTCTAAAGACGATAAATGGAGAGGACTGAGTGATTATTTATAGATGATGGTAGAGAATCCCAAATCCTTGATTTGTGTGATTAACTTGTCCGATTTGAAGGTAAATAAAACATGATTGGATTGTTTATTTGAGTTTCCAATTTGATTGAGGAGTCAAACTGCTATTTTGAGTTTGTATGGATGGAGGTTGCACATGGTTTTGAATATTTACAATTAAATATTAATTCCATGTATTTTTTTGTATTTACCCCAAAAAGTGACGTGAATTTTAGCTTGGAGATATTTGCTTTAATTTTGGAATGAATGTTTTATGGAGAGATGTTTTAATTTTGGAATGTCATGCTTTATGGGATATGTTTTAGTTAAATCAAATGCATGATTTGATTTAATATAAATTTTTCCTCTTGCACATATTTAATGATTTAATCTTTAATTGATTGTTTTTGCTCTAGTTAACTTGAGATGTTAATTAGTGGAGTGAAAAAGGATAAGGGGTAAAGTAGAAATGGATATATGTAGGATTTATTTAATTATTTTGAAATTCACTGATAAAATTAGCTAATGGGATGGGGATGAATAATAAGATTGACATGATTAATTAATTAATCATAGGAATGGGATATGAATGTAACAAGGTCCATAGTACGAATATTTTAGAAGGTAAGGTTACCATGTGTGGATGAATATTATTGATGTTAGGAGGGAATAATTTTAATTAATGATGATTAATATTAAATGTATCCCCCCTCTTTGAAGAGTTATTGTAATAATAGGGAGTAATGAATGTTCAAAGAAGAAGATGACGAAGTTGGGAAGGGTGATGTGCCCTTGAGGGGTCATGTAGGGAGAAAGTGAAATGGATGACCACTCAAAATGAAAATGATGACGATGAAAAAGGTGATACGGGGATGGATTCGATATGAGGACTAGGGATTACTTTTCACTTAGGTGATAATCAATCAATTGGTTAATTGGTTCTGATAGATACCCCAAGTAGTAAGACATGCAAGGGAGAAAGATTGATTAATTGATGCCCCAAGAAAATATATATGTGTATGATTGATTACGATGATTAAAATCATTGATTATGCCCCAAAAAATTATATGTGAGAGGGATTAAAATCAATTGAGCTTGTGACGATAAAAGATGTTTCCCCCCTAACGATGTATGGAAGAGGTAAGACCATAATAGTTTGGAAACATTGTGAGTATAGAGTACACTCCAGTAAATGGTAAAGAAGGATAAATTGTAGATGATTTGAGTTTGATTTGTAACATTTTTGGATAAGATTGTTGAGATGTAGATGGTTGATTTACATTGTTAAACTCTTATCAGATTGGGATCGATCGATGAAAAATCGAAGATTATTGATAAGGTGTTTGACAAGTAATGGAATTTTTGGTAACTCTTAAGCAGATGAAGGGGTCACAATTGTGATGAGATTCATTTATGGAGTAAAAAAATGGGCCAAAATGTAAATAGGGGATGAGGGTAAAAAATAATTCATTTTTACCTCCCAAGTTAGCAAATTTGAGCTTGAAGTTTAAAAATACCTTGTAAAGATGGTGAAGATTCCTTATCATCAACATTATGATGAGAGGGTTTAGAAGCACCAAAGGAAAACCAATGTAGGACCACCAATAGGTGATGTATTAAACTGGTGAATTTTTAGCTTAACCTTTGGGGGATAGGGAATTAATTAAGTTAATAAATACAATGGAAGTTAGGGTAGAAGTGAAAACGATGCTAATCAGGACTATGATTATCAAGACATTTTGTTCTTTAGTGAAAAATTAGGGCAGAATGAATGGTCAATGTCATTTTTTGCAAAAATGATGAAACTTGTAATACTCGTGAGCCGTATTGGTTAAATTTCCATTGAATAATCTTAATGTTGTTTATGCAAAAATGATCTCAACTTGCAATTGGTTTCACAATGGAAATATGCTTAAGAAATCATGTTAAGCGATAATGAAAAATAACATATGAAGAACATCATTTTTTGTGAGAACGATGTTAGGGAAGCATTATTTTCATGAGAAGGTAATTAGGGTACCATTTTTTCATGAAAACGATGTCAGGAAGTAATTTAGTGGTTAGGATGGAAAATCCTATGAATTTGCAAATAAAAAGATAAGAATGGTGTAGAAAGTAGGATTGTTGACTAAGTACATGTTTTATAATGATTTTTATAATATATTATTTCCATAATGGTGGCGGAGCATTGACCCTGAGAATTCACAACCTTACGGAAACAAACATGATATAATATGTCAATGCTTCATGTTGTAGGTCTATACCATGTGAATTTCATGTGATATATTCAATGTATAGGGTCCTGTTGACAACATAAGAGGTGGCATTTAGAGACTAGAAATTTCCATCTTCTAAGAGGTGGCAGGGTATATTCTACCACTAGACCACTGGTTGGAGGATATGTGGAAGTTTTTTTAAATTTCCTCTACAAGGAGAGACATTGTACTAGATGATGATATCGAAGAGTCAGGCCATGAGAAGGATGATAGCACAGATGGATCTATAAGTTATCTGAGGTGGGATTGATGTAATATGTGTTATAATCAGGGCCTGATGAGAATATTCTCTATGTTCCTTATGTGTCTTGTTAGTGGCATTGTGCTTCCATGACAAGATTAGATGCTACTTTATGACGGGCCTAACGAATGTGATTGGATATTTTTTTCCATGACAGTTGACATTTTTTTCCTAGGGATGTGAGTCTGTGTGTACTATCTTAGATATAAAGGGATATGGGTATAATAGCCTGTTAAGGATGGGTGAGGATTAGGTTCTCTCACTCTACTCTAGATCTAGGTATGGGAGCATATAAACTATAGAGAGGCTAGTTCATGTTTGCTAAGTACACCAGCTCTAAATGAGACAATAATGTATGAATGAGACGATAACAGTGGGCACCTTGAAACACATATGGGTTACATTTTAGAGTATAATAGGAAACTTATCGATGATCTCCATGATGATCAGATTGTGTGGAACCCTACAAAGCACTATAATTAGTATGGTTGGATGATCACTACTTGGATTATATCATGACATCATGGATAAACATGTATATAAGATAGACCAATATCATCTTGATCATGTGTAGAGATAGTTTAGATTATAGTAGGATGGACCTTTGGATCCCAATAATGTATTTTCTCATATTACTAGGGAGAGGGGTCTATGGGTGCACTCCATGAGTAGGACTACCACATTATTGAGTTGGATTGGTTTTTACTGACATTTCTATATGATCTACATGTTGGTGTGGTTCATGTGGGTGAGAAAACTTATGATTATTGGTGGCTTAGATGATGCCAATTAGACTTACTACACATATACAGGTAGCAATGACACTAGGATAGGCACATGTACAAAGGATACGATAAGTTTTTATAGCGAGGCCACATATTAGAGGGGTGAAAGATGAGTTCAAATTATTCAGATAGTGCCTCCTTAATAGTCAAGATTACAATGACAACCAAGATAGGGAGCACCACAGGTGTTAGTATAGTAGGTGGGAGCTCCAAGTATTCCACAACTTATAGATGTGGACGAGTAGGGTCATGATAGGGACATGCCCTTATATATGTATATGTATAAAAACCTCCAAAAGTACAACCATAGGTACATTAACCAATAGGTGGGGATGGAGGATCAAGTAGTGGAGGGGTTGCACCTTCACATTTACAATCTACAAAGGATTTAACATTCATTTCCAAGCTGCAATAGGAGATCAATGTGCAAACATTATAGATTACAAGGCTATAGGCTTAACAAGCATAAGACATGGAACAAATTGTACACTTGTCTATACAAGTTCAACAACTATCTACTCAGGTTTCGATATTTACATGAGAGCATGATTAGTTTCATTTGGAGAGAGATCATGTGGGTCATGAGAGGGATCATGTCACATCCTAGAGAGATAAACTGCAAATGGAGATATATCAATTGACCATTGTTTCACCACATAGTGATGTTTTGGCGATGTATCATGAGCTAGTACGTTCGAGTTGGGAGATGGATTATTGGAGGAGACTATATGTGTAACTCGTGGTAGAGGATTAGAGAGCACCATCCTATACATAAAATCACTAGAACATGTCTTCAATGAGATTCTCTCATAGAGTATATATTAGAGAGCCACTGCCACCATCTCCTGGGCTACCATATCCTAGGGATTCTAGAAGTTAGGATGGGTAGGAGATTGTATATATGATATATTTGTCATGTATTTATGATTTTTTTGGATATACAATGTACATTAAGACTGGTAGTATTATATATGTATTCGGGAATTGTCTCGACATTTTTGATGTATATATGATGATGGAAACTTTGATGTATTTATTGATTCTTATGGATATAGAACAAGGTTTACATTTATTGTCAATGGACATGGTTATAGATGTGATGTTTATTTTTTATTCATGTATGTAAAATGATGTATGATGAGTTATATGATTATGATTGTTTTAGTTTTCTTTAATTATGGATGACGATGGATAACATGGTGAGGTAGATAAATATTTTATATGCTTATTATTATGATGATGATGTCATTGGAGTATAGTATGTTATGGTAAATGAGGTTATTTGAGGTGGTGTATGTGTATTATAATTTATATCATATGATAGTACACTTAGTCTTTTAGATGGTAGGACTATTAGAAATGTGATGTTAGTGATGTTTATGATTAAATGTGTTAGATGATTATAATTTTATGTAGCAATTATGATAGATAGATGATGCAAAATATTAGTTATGATGATGTTTTGATGATGATATAAAGTAGGGTATGTGTTGAGTTATATTTCCACTTTATGAGGTGTACAGACAAGCAATCATATTTTCGACATAGCATTAGGTAGTATACAAAACAATCTATAATGGACCATGATTATTTATGTTCCATTATGCATGTTGGAATGACCAAAATCCTCCTCATATAATTGGAGGATGAGATCGCCCTCATATCCTCAGGTGAAGATAAAGATAAAAAAATCCTAACTAAGAAATATATAAAATGTTAAGAAACATATGGAAACAAACAATTAAGATTAGTAAAACACTCAAATATGTCGGATGGATGATATATTTGATAAGAATAGAGGATGTGTGAGATATATTTGATAGGGGAAGAAGATGGACCAATGATTATGTACAAGGGAAGGTTCATGTTGATCCATGTTCCCATTATGAAAAATCCTTGGATTATATGAGCAAGTGACAACTCAACATAGGTTAGTGTTGTTACCAGTTGATTATTTCCCCCAATTGGCAATATATGCCCCTAGGTAAGTAAAAGGTAAGGGTAACTTGATTTAAATTATTTTATTAATATCCTAAATTTTCTAAAGTGTGCAGGTAAGATTTAATTTCTAGAAGATCAAAACCCGGGTTGGTTTCAATGAACACAAGGAGATAAAATTCCACAATTATAGGAAATCACTTTTACCTATTGGTTTAAAATTACCCTTGTCCCCCCGGTGTTTTAGTATGCATGATGTGGTAATTTTGTATTTCACCATTGTTATTCGAAAAAATAAAATTCGTATGTCTTGGTGGCCCCCTTTTATTTAACTTTTATATGGTTCATAACTACAGATATAAAAACATATATTTCCTATAGTTTTAAACCCTAACCTATAATCGGGGCATATAACATGATGTGTTATTAAAATAAAACCCAATCTATATTATATATTCCCCGAAACATTTTTAAATTTATAAAGCATATTTTACTTAAACTTTATGAAATATAATCTAATTCGCAAAGGTTTAATTTAATTTACATATATTTTTAAAATATTTATAAAAATAATCCAATTTTCATATCTATGTTATTTATTAAAACTACCTAATTAATACTATAGTATGTTAACTAGGTGTTGTGGCCTCCTTTTATGAAAAACATCTTTACAATCAAACTAAATGGACAAATTGTATCTAGCTCAAGGTGTGTTTTTTAATGTATAACTTAATCTCTAAAGTCTAGTGTATTGTTAAAATGGTCTTCAAATATATATTTAGGAATCATAAGTGGTTCAAAACAATATGCAAATAAATGTTATATATTGATACCATTACTTAATTCAAGGAAAATTTTCATGACTATCTTGCCCTCACTACATATCTAAGGACAATATGTTGACATCAAGGTCAATGGATTGATCCACAATGACATGCCCCAAAAGTTCTACCATGGTTGCATTGGTATTTTCTAGAATGTAACCAAGTGAGATATCAATGTCGAGATAAACAAACAAGTCGGTAATAGGATTATCAAGAATATTTTAAGGATACAGAAAAATGATCTTTCCTTATAGTCATTGACTGAGGTAGGGAAGTAGTTTTCTCTTAGATACAATTTAAGCGGGGTTAAAATATAGATATAGATCCAAATCAATCAATTTGAATATAGAAAAATGTGGATATATTAAGGGACAAATTTATTTCCATGTGCAAGGATGATTTAATACATTATGAGAGTACATAACCATGCTAGTAAAGAAGAGCTCTGACTTCTGAACTCGATGCAACTATCCAATTACTTCTAAATTTACAATGTTAACTGGTGTTTATGCATGGTTAATGTCTTTAGGTATCAACTAAAGTTCTTGTATTATTATGCAAGGAAAATGACAGGTTTGAAAGGCCATATAGGATGAGTCACTCTATGTGTATTGCGTTGGGTTTTTAAGAGCACTTAAGGAATGGTAAGTTACTTAATTTGAGGGAATCCTAAAGGATACAAAAGAAAATAAGTGGGAATCATTGACATTAGAGCCACCTATGTTTTATTTTAATATTATAAATTAGTATTTTAATTATGTATTGTTTAATCCACTACTTAGTTAGTGGGTAGCTTTTCTTATACCATTTGATCAGAATATATTGCAGACACCTAAAATTTGCTTCTAAATTTTTAATGTTAAAGTGGTAATGAATATCCTCTATCTTATCATTTTTTTTATAATTAGTGATTTCCACTAATTAACTAATGTTTCTCTCTATTTTGGTCAATTAACGACACTTCCTTAATTAACTAGCTTCTTTCACATTCTGGATGCCAATTAATGACACTTGGTTAGTTATAATCCTCCTCGAAACAATTAATTAACTATTAGTTAATTAAGCATTTTTAACATGCATTAAATCAATAAACCTTTTTTTGGCTAAATCCCACTTTCAAACGATTCCAATTATATCAAATTCCTCCTAAATCACCTCCAAAAAGCCTAAAAAGCTTATTCTAGCCTATTAATCAATCCTAATTGATTAATTAAAGTGACTCCAACTCCCATAAGTTGTAACTCACTAGTTAAATAATCCAATCATGGTTAACTTGCCTAGAGTTACTTTATAATTTGTCCCACATTCATTGAGATTCAAGCTTTCCCTAAATAGAAAGCTAAAAAAGACTAAGCTCCTACCTTCATACTTTACACCATACTTTGAATAGTATCTCATATAAAAAATATGATCAAGAGCTTTCTCCATTAATTTGGCATATCTACTTTGCATCAATTCTACCATTGTTGATTAGTAGAGGAAGATCCAACCTTGGCCTTGTAGCCATTCTTTGATGAGATCTTCTCCCTCTCTTTGGAGAACAACAACATAATTTGATTTCTTATATATCTAATTAGGTCCATGTTAATTAGCAATTATTTAAATTAGTAAGAATGATTATAGATTAGATGAGTAATTTCATGTAATTTTCATTATGCATTCTCATAGGCTATGATCTTAGCTCTAGAATACTAGGTGTTAGTATTTTTAGTTAGCTATTGCAAAATTTTCGCATGATCACATTTGGCATGGCCGGTGGGACTTACTCCATTGTCCCTTGCATTCATTTCCAAGCTATTTATACTAGTTTCAATTTTTTAATTTACTAACCCTCTTTTGCATTTTTAGATAAATATGAGGTTTCCTAACTATTCTAGTTAGGATTAATTTTTTTTGTGTGCTCTTTGCAGGATCAAAGGAAGTGAGGTGTTGTGCTATGTACCTTGGGATATGATATTATAATGTATATGGGTTGATGGAGATGCTGACATGTGGCACACATCCCCTTAGTTATATGTATGGGTTCACATGGGATATAATATTATAATGTATATGGGTTGATGGAGATGCCGACATGTGGCACGCATCCCCTTAGTTAGTTATATGGGCTCACATAGGAATTAGTTATATTTGGTAATGAGTCAGCCTACATTGGGATTATGTGTGACCCATCCTATTTAAAGGATGTGAACATCATTATGAGGGGTGATGTATGTATGAGTTGAGTCTTCTACTTGGTAGAGGTATATTAGAGGTGTCCCCCTCGAAGTGGATTCCCATCTTGGGAGATTGTGGAGTTACTCCTTCCTTAAGGAGAACTATATGGTGTTTCCCTAGTGTAAGGGTATTATTCTCAATATATTGCCTATTAGGGCATCTTGGCCCCCATATCTCTTGTGTTGCATTATCTTCTACAAATTATTCATTTATTATATGCAAATATCTTATCAAGTGGTATCAGAGCAGCGATCCGGGCAATTTGTGGGATGAAACCCTAATGTTGGTGATTTGTTTATATCTGGAGATGGACTTAGAATTTTTTAGATATTGTTTGTGGGGAGTGGATACATAATTCAAGTGCTCTTTCGTCCATATTTCATATTTTTTGGAGCTATTTTGCAAAATATGTGTTTGTTTTAGGGTTGAAACCCTAATTCTAAGGTTTCGACTATATTTTGAAATCGACTGTGAATTTTTTCTCAAATTTTTATCACCGTTGCAAAAGGGTTTTCAAAATATACAATCCAAAGTTCAAATTTTTTAGAGGTGTTTTGTGGAAGTTATTGCATTTTTTGGGTTTCACCTAAATTTGATTTACAGGCTACATTTTTTGGAAATAATTTTCCAAATTGTTACCAGCATTGTAAATCGACTTCAAAAATCTATGGTAAAAAATTTAGAATTTTGGGATCTATTTTGTAAGAGTTATTGCAATTTTATTGTTTTTCAATATTTTACTCCACAGGCCGCAATTTTAGGAATTTTCTTGAATTTCTTACATTTTCATAAATCTCTCAAAAATTAAATTGGGGTTTGTGTTATGTGATTTATGATTTTTGGCCGACCTTCAGCCAAAAGGGTTAGAGTAAATTTTGATAAAAAAATGGTTTATTCCAAAATCCCTAGTTTTGTGGATCATGGGGATGGTAAGTTTTTTTTGGAGATAGTAGGATTGATGCTAGAAAATGGTGGAACAAATTTAGGGATAAATTCTCTGAACCATCAGATATTTGGTTCTTCAAGTTTTGGATTAGTGGCCCTACACATATTTGGTTTTCTGAATTAGATATGGACGGTATGGATATTGCTCTTTGATAGCCTTGGTTAGAGACATTGGGAACAACTAATTTTAATGTGTAAAATAAATTCATGAAATTATGGTACAAGAGAAAAAAATTACATTGCAAGATATCACACTTAGCAAGGAAAAAATTAATGTAAAATTGGATCATGAAGATGAATTTTAAGATGGTGAAGAAGGAAATAAGGATGCATAAGAAGGAGAGGATTAAGAACATGATGAAAAAGTAAAAAATAGTTTCTCTACTCAAGAGAAAAAAGAAATAGCAAACAAGTTGGAAGAGGAAAATAAATTGGAGGAAAAGATTGATAAAGTGGAGCATACTAACACTACACCATATATACAACCACATGATCATGAGAGGAAAAAATCATGGAGACATACTAGGACACACAAGGGTAGAAATCTATATGGATATACAGGGAATTGGAGGAGTAATAATTTTGGCTATACATGGAATCAATGGAATAATAATTATATGAAATGGAATCATGGGAATAATAATTATGGATATGCATTGCTACTGAGGAGGAACACATATGGACCATGATGGAATCAGATGAGCACAATGGAATATGGAATCAGGTTTGGAGAAAAATCACCCACTAGGATTTCATATGGGTGGTTAGATGATTAAGCATGGTGAAAAGTGTGCAATAATTTAAAGCACACTCATTATATGGCTTCTTCTTATGTTTCAGGGATGAAACATGTGAAAGAGGGAGGCAATGCTATGCACCTTTGGATTATAATGTATATGGGTTGATGGAGATGCCGAAATGTGGCACACATCCCCTTAGTTATATGTATGGGTTCAAATGGGATATAATATTATAATGTATATGGGTTGATGGAGATGCTGACATGTGGCACACATCCCCTTAGTTAGTTATATGGGCTCACATAGGAATTAGTTATATTGGGTAATGATTCGGCCTACATTGGGATTAGGTGTTACCCATCCTATTTAAAGGATGTGGGTGTCATTATGAGGGGTGATGTATGTATGAGTTGAGTCTTCTACTTGGTAGCGGTATATTGGAGGTGTCCCCCTCGAAGTGGATTCGCATCTTGGGAGATTGTGAAGTTACTCCTTAAGGAGTATTATATGGTGTTGCCCTACCTTAAGGGTATTATTCTGAATATATTGCATATTAGGGCATCTTGGCCCCCCATATATCTTTTGTTGTGTTATCTTCAACAATTTTTTCATTTATTATATGCAAATATCTTATCATGCTGTCAAATTTGGACGAAATTAACAAATTTTAAAGCTTTTTGACAATTTTTGTCAAAAAATCTCCTATTTTGATCATTTATAGGAAACCCACACTGATGTTATTCTACTCTGCGCTCCTATCAGAATTCATGCACTGGTGTTACAAGGCTTGCGCTAGTGTTATAAGAACCATGCTAGTGTTTCTCTCGACATGTTGGTGTTGCATTGTCTATTCTTTTCCTTTGTTTTTGTTAGAGGTTCGCTATTGTGTTAAATTTTGTGTTAGTGTTGTCAGGGATGTGCTAGTGTTCAAAGGGCCACACTACTCTCTAAAGGGGAATGCTACCATGATCTATTGAAATTTGGCACTAAATTCAAGGTTTAAAATTTTAATTTTATGTGTTTATATTATTTGCAGGCTTTCTTAACTATTTTTTGTAGGTTTTAACATTCTTTATCATATTTTTAACAAATTTACTTAAGTTTTAATTAATTATTTTTTTTCCATTCTTTATGCAAGTTAGGATAGAAGTTTGTGTATGTTATTCCCTTGCACATTAGGGTGATCTTGAGAATCTAAAGCAACTTTTAGTTTAATTTTCTAAAATTTTGGTTAAATTGGAAACTTAATCTTTCATTTTTGGCTTAAGTGAATGAACAAATCATCACACTTTATTTAAATTTCATTTGATTTAAAGTTTTCCTTTACATTTATGTAGTTGAATCAAATCATTGTGTCTAATCTTATCTTACATCCTTGGATGATCATAAGAATCAAAAGCAACTTTGGTTCACTTTTTATTAGAAATTACAAAAAAAAATTGTGCACAGGACATAACGATTATCAAAGATTCGGGATCTAAAAATAATCTAACTACACATGTGTTGCAGGTTGTCAATGGTGTTCTAAACATCATTTCTTAATCCAAAAGATAAAAAACACATGACATTATTCAACAAAATATATTTACATGTTTTGGTTAAGAGCTATGGCTCGTGCGATTTAAATTGGGGGAGTTATCTTGGAATAAGACATAAAACTCATTATGAGGATTACCCTAAGAACTGTAAAGTAGTTCACACCTTAAGAGAAATGGTGAAAAAAAAAGTTCTCCATTGCCTGACTGACTAGTATGCCTTTGTGATATTAGCATCAAAAATATCTTCACGTGACCCCATTGAGATACAACTAGATGCAATTTATTACTCATTTCATCGAAGGGGGTAAAGTAAATCCGGGATACTCCTTGATTTAGTCAGTGAAAATTACTTAGAAAATCGTGCCTGTAGAGATAGTTTATGACACCTAGAGAGTGAAATAATAGGAATCTTGTGGCTTACAACCAACTAAATTGTATCCATCATGTTCCAAAGAGCTCTCACAATGTGAAAACGTTTTTTGAGTCAAAACATTGTTATTTCAAACAAGGGGATAGTCCGTTAAAGTTTAAATTGTGTGTTATTTCATCACAAAATTTACAAAGTATTACTTTTTCCTATTTTTTCACTTGTCTTAAGACAAATTGAAACTCTGCCAAAGTTATGCCATGTATTTTTCATCACCTTTTGGTCTACTCCTTTGTTGTCTCATTACCCAGTTTGGGAAAAAAGAGAACATACATACGTAGTGCTATCAAATATTGTGTCCACCACTTTTGCACCCTCTGACCCTTCCTTATTATGACTATGATAGTAAGTGTTGAAAGTGTGTTGGCACTTCTTTGTATCTTGGTAGCCATCATCTTGATACCCATGTCGAGACTTCATTGTAGTTAGGTTATCTCATCATTAAGTTCCTTTAAGTTTTTATGCTACTCGTATCATATCAATATAGCTTTTATACTTACGTCTTATTTCCTTTGTGAAACTTGATCTAAGTTTCTAAGTTGTATTGTTATGTTACTCACATAAATAATAACTTCTTGCTATAATTAGATTTAGTTTTGATCCTAACATTTCCTTGAGTTTTGAAAAGTGTCATTACTCTGTTTGCATTGTGGTAACATTAATTTGATATTTAGATCATAATTTTTCCATAAATCTTATTTAACGTGTCTAAATAGTGTTATTGTGTTGCTTGCATTTGTAGCCTCCATTTTCAAGGCTTGGACTTTGTTTGTTTAAAACTGGTTTTAGTATACCTTTTTGGGAGATTATGTCAACACCTTCTTAGTATTTATGTCTTGTTTATTTTAAATTGTACCAAAGTAGTGATATTGTGTTGTCACTATTTGCACTAAAATTATACTTGAAAAACATATGGAGTAACTATTCATGTGATTAATTCATAGTCTTATACTTGATCGTTTTGTCCTAGATACTTGTTGCTACACGTACTTTAGTTAGGGTTTCATTCTTTATTCATTGGTGTCATTGGTGCATATCACCTTTTAACTTGTTACCATTCTTTTTTTGACAATATTTTTTATGACTTTCGCATCATTACGCTACTTGGTTTTACCTGGGATCCATTTTAATCAACCTTTCCCATTATTCCTTCTATGACAAGAATGGGTGCATAAAAAAATATGGTCAAACAACTTTACAAATGACAAGGTAAATACACTTTTAGAAGATAGTGTTATGGTTGATCATAGTGGTGGTGAGCAGAATTATCCTTGAGTGGAATTTGAGTTTATTCCTACTCAAGTTGACAATTTCTTGTTCCAAAATAGAAATGAGGATCTTATCCACATCGTAGAGTTAGGGTCTAAGTTGACATCTATGGTTTATCCCTCTCTTCTTTTCAACATGGTTCAAGGAGAAGAAGTAGAGCATCCTCTGCACAGTGTTGATGAAATCTTAAACCTAGATGACACTTCTACTTTTGGCCCAAGGAATGAGGAAGGACCTTCTTAAAATGATGGTGGATATTACATCCCCATTATCAAAATACATTGTGAGTATCATGAAGAGTGTTTCGATCATGAACAACCTCCCTCTCGTGAAACTCGTAAAGATATACCAACTCAAGAAGTGACTTTAGAAGAAAAATCCAAGCCCTTTCTTGCCAATTTGTAACTCTGGCTTCGCACATTGTTAAAGAATCAACTAAGGTTCCTGATAGGAAAAACCTAGAGATTCATATTCAAAGTTTTATACCAATACTCCTAGGCATAACAAACCAAAAGCATTATATTGTGAGTCTTATACCAAAACTCCTAAACAAGAATTATCTAAAAAGGGTTATAAAGAGTTATATACCGACGAAAAATGTGAAGAAACAACTAAGCTTAATAGCTTGTATAGGCCTAACCCATTGACACAAGCCCAAATATTTAATCAAGAGTTCTTATCTGTGAAGAACACCCTTATTTACTTACATGAAGGTAATTTAGGACATAATAATAAATATCAATTTGAAGAGTTGTTTCTATATCCTTTCGATAGGGCTATTTTACAAGTCCCTTTCCTTCGACACTTTTATTGTCCAAAATTTGAAAAATATAAGGGAAGGTATGATCCACGGGATCATGGAAAAGACTTCTTCATATATTTCCAAGAGGTCACATTTAGTGACAATTATCTTATATGCCTTTTCCCACAGAGTTCAGGGGGTAAAGCACTCAAATGGTTCTTACATATACCAAAAGGATCCATCTCTACATGGCCACAATCAACAGAAAGCTTTGTACACCATTTATCCTCTAACATGGAAAATGATGTTAATATGACTGAATTATGCAACACAAAACAACACAATAATGAGAACTTTGCTAGCTTTTTATAAATATGGTGAGGGTTAGCTAGTAACCTGCCTTGCTCAATATTGGATAAACAACTAGTCATCATCTTCGTACCTAACTTACAACCTGATATTTCATTCTACTTACAAATGCATTGTGGTAATATATTTGATGAGGTTATAGAACAATATTGAAAATTAGAAAAATAGTTTTTTTAACTAAAGGGACTTTAAAACTCTTATTGCAAGACAACCGCAATTCAAAACGTAATCAGGATCAAAATCCTAACAAAAAAAATCATTCCAAACAAGAATAAAAATGTCATAGGTGAAAGAATTACAAATTTTAAATGGGTGTAGGTGGTTCAAACTCGTGCTCCCTTGAAACTAGTTAAGGGACCTCTGGCCCTTGATTTCAAGCGTTATACATTTACTCCTCTATCTGACTCAATGTTATAGATACTTAAACAATTAGTAGCGGTTAACATGGCTAAGTACCCAGAAGAAATCCCTTATCCCGAAGATTCACCTAAACCATCCTTGTTCAAAGAAAATTATTATTGTAGCTTTGATTTTGTTAAGGGTCACAAAACTGATAAGTGGCTAAAACTGAAGCATTATATTAAGGACCTAATTGAAAATGGTGACATGGAAATGGATTCATTGGGCACTAACAATTCTTCCAATGCTGACTTGGGAATTTATAAATAACCTTTCCCTAAACATAACAAAGGAAAGGAAAATTTAGATCAAGGATAAACGTCCCAAAATAAAGGTATTGGCTATTTTTATAAACATATAAACTGTGTGGAAAAAAATAACAATTCTTACGATGTTGTAATTGGTTGTGTAAACCCATTCATTAAGAATATAAAAATAATAAAATTCAAAGTAAAATAGTACATCGTGGTAAAGTGACGTGATTGTGTTGTTAGTTCAAAACCTCCTCCATCTACCCCTTAGGATAGTCACTATGATGTCTTGGAGAAACTTGATAATAATACCGGTAAGATCTCGATCTTAGATATTCTTAAGATCTATAATATACACAATGAAATAATTTGTAAGACATTACAAGGTTGGGTAGTATCAGTTGATATAGACCCTACCTACTTCCAAGAAATGGTTGAACAAATTTCTCCAATGCAACATATAACCTTTAGTCAACAGGAAATTCCTAATGAAGATCCTTCACACAATTTTACCTTGCACATTGAGGTTATTGTCAATCATAATAAAATTAAATGGGTGTTTTTGGATGGCACATCAAGCCTATAAATTTGTACCTTGACACTAGTTCAATAATTGGGTCGTACTAAAACATATCTGGAAATAAAGTTCATCACCATCAATGCATATGACAATGAAGACTAGTAGTTGGCCCGCATGATAACATTATCACTGGGAATAGGGCCTACTACTAACGATACAAACTTCCATGTTATATACTTGGAAATTCCTTATAACATAATTCTCGGCCACCCATGGATTCATGACGTGTAGGTCGTGCCTTCTACGTATCACTAGTTTCTAAAGCATGAAGGGAAAATTGTAACTAGTCCAGGGGATTCTCAACCTTTTGCTCATTATAGAGAAATATCGGGTTACTTCCCAAATTTTTTGATTTCCCTTTCACATATATGGTTGTTCAAACTCAGCTTGATTCTCTCGCCTCGCAAGTTAATCTAGATGCCTTGACCCCTAATGATAATGGTGCTTCAATGTCATTTTCTCCCTTTGGTACATGGGAGATGAAGACCCTTTCAACTGTTTTTGGGGAGTATGATATCCAACAAGACCTTCTGGTTTTAAACCTTCCCCTATCATAAAAAATGTGAGGTGGGTCTTTCCATAAATATCAATGTCCTAGAGATAATTTCCCCTTTGAATATTTCACTCATGGTGGTTTTCTATCCAATGTAAATCTGTTATGTAACTCTATGATACTACCTCCCATGGATGAGATGGCTCCTAAATATGCAATTCTAAACAAAATGATGTACACCATGGGCTACAAAGGGTATGGCTATGGTACACATGAACAAGGAGTGTGGGAACTGTTAGTGCAAAATCACAGCACCCCTGGATGCAAATCAAGTTTCTAAGTTGATGTTTAGACATCTAGTGTGATTGCATAACATTGAATCCTTTCTCCAAGTGTGGGACTTGCAAAAATGAGAAAGGAATCTCCAGAGAAGGCTGGTTCCTATTCCTCTATTCAGATGCACACGAAAAATGCAGAGGGTTTACTCAAAACCTAATCTAATCTTGCCAAGGAGACAGGGTAAGAAGATGCGTGAAAATAAACCTAAGCTAACAGAGGTGATGCACCGAGGAATGAAGAACACCTATCTTGCCAATAAACGAATACCATTCAAATGTGATGTAAGATCATGCACAGATAAACAAATTTGTAGTGAAAGACCAGGAGGATGCAAATGAACATAGAGAGGGTTGAGAATCATCCACATACATGCATTACTTGCTCCAAAGATTGATACGATACACTACAAAATTCCAAGAGGAAGATTCACATTATAGTTTCAAATGGGAGGTTCAAACTCCATAATCGCGTGATTAGAAGTCAGAAGAAGGGAGGAGCAAAACAGGGATGTTCAACCTTTAGAAAGAAGCCCCTCTTTACAATATATAGGAAGAATGAGAGAGGGAAGAGAGAGGAAATTCAGATCTACCCCAACCACTTCTAGGTCACATTTAATTTATCTCATTATGGCGGTGGGTGAGAACCCTGGCAAGAGCGGCGAACTGTCTTTTGCATTAAAGCTGGTTGTTGAAACGTCAGTTCTGGCCATTACCACGTGTTAGAGAAGTTTCTTGATTTTCTCTCTCCAAACTGAACCAAAATGCAATATTGACCCTGGAATCGTGTAGATAATTTCACCAGCTTTCCATTGATATAATGAACATGAAAATCCGAGCTCTGGATCGAAAGATATGGCGATCTGAAGATTTAGGGCAAAAATGGGTCGGCGGGAAAATATTTGAATTTTTCCCACGTACTGCCACTTGGATGACACATGTCAGGCTCTGATTCATCCGTGGGTTCATCCTCTAAAAGTTCCTTTTGGGCCCTTAAACTTGGACACGTGGCACTATTTTATTGGTTCGGGCCTAAGGGGCGCACTTAGTAACTTTTCAAAATTTTGACACGTGGCACGTTCTGATTCATTGGCAGCCTTTTCGGCTCCCCACATCCTTCACGTACCTTTGATTTAGATGTCCCAAACTATCTGGGAAAAATATCTCCAAACTTCCTGATTCAGGCTTCCTTGTCCCTCTTTGACGTGAAGACATGTGGCAAGATCCCATTCGCTCTCGGCTCCTTCGGCTTTTCGCGTCCCGCGCGTACTTTTGGCCCGGATGTCCCAAACGAAAGTCCTCTGTTTCAGCCGAACCGGCTGGTTCGCGTCCTCCACGTACTCTTGTCCTAACTGTCCCAGACTACCTGGGACAAAATTCTCTGAACCACCCGAAATGGACTGACTTGCGCCAAAACGGCTGATCCACGTCCTTCGCGTACTTTTGTCCTGGATGTCCCAACTGTGTGAAACAAAGACTTAGGAAATTTTTTCCCTCTTTCGGCCGATTCAACTTTTCACGTCCCACGCGTACTTTTGGCCCAGATGTTCTAACTGCTTAATGGACTGCGTGGCGGCCTTTCGGCCGGTTCGTGCCCCGACGTCTCAACTGTCCTAAGGACCGCCTGGACTAGGACTTAGCCGATTTTCATGATTTTTGGGTCTTGAATCAATCTACTTGTTCGGGACTGAATAATCTGATGCATGTTATCAAATTTACCCTGGGGGTGAATTTTGGATAACAATTTGGTGACTCAGCGGGGTCATCTACCTGCTGGATGAAGATCAGTGGCCTTTTAACAATCCATTGGGCATGGAGTCATAAGCAATAACCTGAAACCAACCTAATATCTGATCCCGAGCTTGATACCGCAACTCCTTCTCCGAGAGCACGCTAAACTATAGAAATCCAACCTAGGAGAAACAAAACCCATGCCAAAGCACTTAGGGAAATTGAAACCTAACTACCATAAGACAATGTGCATATGCACTTGGAGGAATGGAAATCTAATCTAATATTTACAAGGTGGTAAATTTCCCTCTAGAAGCAACACTTGAGATAGATTCTATTGACTGGAATTTGCAATTCTTCACCATCCAATGAGTCCAATTGGAAAGCATTGATGTTCTTGCACTTCGTGACCATGTATGGGCCACTCCAAATGGCATCAAATTTTGAATGCCTTCCCGGTTTTGCTCTATCCACATCCCATTTCAACACTAGATCTCCAACTCGGAAGGATCTATCCTTGGCCTTCCTATCAAAGGTCTTCTTGATCAAAGCTTGATCCTTTTCCATTACTTGGGATGCCTGATTTCTGATCTCTTGCAGCTCCATCAACTCTGCATACCTCACCTCCATGGGCTCAAACTCTAGCAACTCCAGCTGCTTCATGAGTTCCAATGTTGGAAACTCAAGTGACATGGGCAAGATTGCTTCTCTTCCATAGACAAGCCTGAATGGAGAGTTACCTGTGGATCTCTTGGGAGTTATCCTATTAGCCCATAAGGCTGATTTCAGTTTGGTATGCCAAGACCTCTGATTCTCATCAAGAGTCCTCATAATGATCCTCAACAAGTTCTTGTTTGTAGACTCGGCCTGGCCATTACCTTGAGGGTAATAGTTTGATGAAGTGCTTAGGTAGATCCCATTCTTGACAGCCCACTCAGTCACCTTAGATCCAATGAATTCCAATGCATTATCAAAGATTATTGTAGCAGGTACACCAAATCTGGTTGTTATCCCCTCATAAAAGTTTAAGATGCTAGACTCATTTGCCTCTTTGAGTGCTACTGCTTCTGTCCATCTGGTGAAGTAGTCTGTCACTGTCAAAATCCATTTGTGCCCTTGGCTTGAATTGGAATTAATGACTCCAATGAAGTCCAAACCCCATTGCATGAATGGCTGGTCAACTGAGATTGGATGTAATGGAAGGGCAGCAAGTCTCTCTTTTCCTGTGAAGAGTGCACAATTCTTACACCTCTTGATCCATGCATAGCAATCATTGAAGATTTTAGGCCAATAATAACCAGCCTTCATGATTTTTAGAGCTGTCACTCTTGGTGCAAAATGACCACCAGCTGGTCCACCATGGAACTCTTCCAACACCCTTTGAATCTGATTTGTGCTAATGCATCTCAGCAGCACTCCATTCACATCTTTCTTGAACAAAACTCCATCAACAATGGCATACGGGACAACCTGCAATCTGAAGTGTCTCCTTTGGGTCTTGTTCATCTCTGGAGGTCATAGGCCTATGCCTAGGAAGTGTATAATACCTTGGGTCCAGCAAGGAGTGGGAGAAGCATTGTCTTCTTCTTGATTGCCACTTGGCTCATGGCTGTCCTGGACTGTCAAAATAGCCTCTTCTTCATTGCATACTTCTTTTTGCTTCCCCAAAACCAGCTGCTCACACAATCCTTTCCCTCTTACCAGCTTGGTGATCTTGATCTCAATGTCATACTCCATGACATGGGTGATCTAACTTGCCCTTTTCTCATTCAAATCCTTGTTGAGGAGGAAGTCCTTAACCCCAGCATGTGAGACCAGCAACTGGACCTTGTTGTTTGAGACTAAATGCTTGAATTTCTTCAAGATTCTGATTACTGCAAGTACATGCTTCTCAATAAAAGAGTACCTCACCTCATAGTCATCTAGGCTCCGGCTGAAGAAGGCAATTGGCTGCTCATCATTATCCTTGTTCTGCTGTACCAAAATGGCAGAAATAGTGTCATTACCTCCAAATGCATAGAGGATGAAATCCTTGGAGAAGTCTGGATTGATGAGAGTTGGTGCTTGAGAGATGGCTTCTTTGATTGCTTCAAAACTCTCCTTGCCTTCTGCTGTCCACTTGAAAGCCATGCTCTTCTTTAACATTTTGGTGATGGGCTTGACAAGGGCTATAAAGTCTGGGACAAACCTCCAAAAAAAGTTTATCCTTCCCAAGAAACTCTGAAGGGATTTCTTGTGGCTTAGAAATGGTAGTGCTCTTATGGCTTCAACCCTCTCTGGATCAATTGCTAATCCTTCTTTAGAGACAATATGGCCAAGGAGCTTTCCTTCATGTGCAAGAAAGATACACTTCTTAGGATTCAAAGACACTCCAAATATCCTGCACCTCGTGAAGACTTGTCTCAAATGAGAGAGGTGGTCTGCTGCATTTTTGGAAAAAACAGTGATATCATCAAGGTAAATCAGCACCATGTTGTTAATCAAACCTTTGAATGCCATGTCCATTTCCCTTTGGAAGGTAGCACTAGCGTTGGACAGCCCAAATGGCATTTTCCTGTATGCAAAATTTCCCCATTTGGTTGTGAAGGCTATCTTGAACTGGTCTTCTTCCTTCACCATAATCTGATTGTAGCCTGAGTAGCCATCAAGTAGTGAAAACCTCTTGGAGCCAGCCACAACTTGCAATATTTGCTCCATGGAAGGGAGTGGGTAATGGTCCTTGAGAGAGGCTCTATTCAAGTCTCTGAAGTCAACACACAATCTGATCTCTCCACTCTTCTTTCTGACTGGAACTAAGTTGGCAACCCAACTAGAATACTTGATTGGGAATATGATTCTTGACTTAATCAACTTGTCCAATTCTTTCCTCATGAGAGGCTCCATGTGTGGATTGACTAGTCTTTGTTTCTTCCTGACAGGATTAGTATTTGGATCCAATTCAATAGTATGCTGAGCTAAGTTGGGATTGAAACCTTTCAAGTCTTCATAGCTCTAAGAAAACACGTCAGGGAACTCTTGACACAGCTGTATGAACTCATATCTTTCTTGTTCAGTTGTCATCCTTCCAATTTGCAATGGTTTGTTCTCTTCTACCAAGATGGATACTGAATCCTCTCTCTTGACCTGAATGTTTTCCTTCTCCTTTCTAAACTGATCATTAGGGTTAAAAATGGACTCCAAAGTGATAAGTCCCTTGGGCAGCTTGTTAGTTCTCAGCTGTACCACTTGGTCACCATACTGTTGTTCCAATCTTTCTTGATTCTTGGCTGAGAACTCAGCTTCTTCTTGCAAGAAATGGATGATTTGCTGGTCATTTTCAAACACTTGCCAACTGATATTGTTATACGGCACTGTAGGCCTCACAATCACATGGATGTTTGGTTTTAACTTGTCTTGTTGAAAGCTTTCCAGAATGTCAAAGGCTGCCCCTACTGTTGCAAGCCTGTCAGCAGCTTGATTCTCTTTCCTAGGAATGGATTTGATGCCAAACACCCTCAAAATATTCCATGAGGTCCCACACCCTGTTCTTGTAGCACTTGAGAAGATCATTTTTGGTAGCATGTTGTCCCTTGACCTGATTTACAATCAATTCACTGTCACCGAAGACTTGCAAGTTCTTTATTCCTCTCTTTATTGCCCAATGCATCCCTTGCACCAAGGCTTCATATTCAGCGGTGTTATTGGAGCATGCAAACTGAAATCTAAAAGCTGAATAGTACTTTATTCCTTGAGGTGAAACAAGCATAGATCCACCTCCTGCACCTTGTATACTCCTTGATCCATCAAAAAACAGATGCCATACCTCATTGTCATCTTTGTGGTTTGGTTTGGTGATGCTAGGAATAGGATGATTTTCTTCGTGTATGCAATAGACCCCTAGCTCGGATTCTTCCACTTCTTGATAAGGATCAAATGCATGTATCTTGTTTGCCCATTCATCAAGAGTTAGATCTGGGATGCTTCCAACCTTGGTGTCAGCCTCATCAGTGCTTGGGTGGTCTTCTTGATCAAATGCTGAACAATTGGCGTTGATCTGACTTGGAGTGTAAGGCTCAATGTGGAAGTTTGCAATAGGTTCAGACCTGATTGCAGCCTTAGTTCCATACCTCATTCTGAACAGCATGTGTGACCAATCAGCAGACAAATATCCTCCAATCTTGGTTGTGAAGTCCCTTGACAAGCAAAGGGGCAAAGAGTGGTGGAAGGTCTATGACTGATACATCTTGTAAAACAACAACATTTGGACATACATGCAAGGTAAGACTCAAGTTTCTAATCACCCCAACTGTTGTTACTGTTGTCCCATCCAGCTGCACTTCCCCTTTTGATATGGTTTCATACTGGAGCCCTAGCTGATCAGATATTTGTTTGGGCATTACCGAGCTACTTGCCCCGGAGTCTATCATGCAATTGTGCACTAGCTGATTTCCAGTGATCAGTGAAACATAGAAAGGAGGGGGTTTCAACATTTTACCTTGCTGTCCTCCATGATTTCCCTTAGGCTGGGCAGCATTTGTGAGTACCTTCTCTTGCCCTTGGACCTGTTGATTTGAAGTTGACCAGTCCTTCATGGCATCTTGTAGCAGATCTCTTTGGCCTGGGATAGATAGGGATTCCCACATTGATATATTAACATTTGTCTTCTTCATCTGATCAATGATGTTGAATGGGGATGAAGTATCCTTTTGTTATCCCTTTGCTTGTACATTCACTCCTTGCACATGGGCAGCAACAATAACTAGTATTTGAGTTGGTCTAGGAGCTGTTCTTAGCTGACCTTGTACATTTCAAATTGGATTTTGCTTGCCAACCATTTGTGGAGCCATGGAAGGTTGTGGATTGGTTGGGGCTAATGGCTGTTCTTCACCCAAATTCCTCCTTTTTGACCTTGTGTTGGCTGCAACAACACCTTGAGAAACTACCTGGGTTCATGCCACAAAAATCCTCTGTTTGCCAATTTTACCAATTGTGGTTGGTCATTTGGGGCTGATTGTTATTGGAATGTTTCTTGTTGTTGGCTGTTTCCTTGACTTCCCTCACCCTCCACACCAGTAGTTGTCACCATTAGTGCTTGATTCAAAGAACCATTGAAGCACATGTAGTGATTATGAGGCTCATTGCATGCAAAACACCAATCATACTCCTGGGAAATGTTTTTTGTGTGTTGGCACTCAATGCCTTAGAGGCAGATATGGCATTTGGATTATAGGGCTAAAATGGTCTATTGTTAGGAGGCCTTGTTTGATTCATATTTGCAGCTGGATTAGGTGGCCCTTTTCGGTTTGTATGGCTTCCTATTAGGCTGAGCTTTGGGGTTGATAAGAAGGTCTAAAACCTTGGGCTCTGCTGCCTTTTGAGAGAAACCAGCTCATTTTCCTAGGTTTTGCAATTGCTTCATGACTTCTTGAAGCTCATTTGGGGCACTTGGAGATGAAGTGGAAGCTTCATTTGAACTCTAATTTCTAGGAGTGGGATAAGGAGCCAAATTAGATGATTGATTGGTGTTTGGGACTCTCTAAACTTGGAAACAATGGCATGGGAGGTCCTAGGGGCAAGTTTGTCAGCTTGGATCAAACAATTTTCAGTCCTAATGGCAATGTCTATAAGAAATAGGGATAGTTATGCCTCCCATTGACTAAATCAACATAGAAATATCAGAATTTAGAGCTTTGAGATAGTAGAGAAAATCACCTTCTACTGTTGGCCTGACTGCCACTGGAATTCTCTCCCCAAGTCTTTTGAAATCTGAAGTTGAAATTGGTCAGCTATTCATTGGGAGCTCTCTTGATGGTTATTAGCTGTTCCAAAAGAGACAAGTTGTCTCCCTTTTCTCCAAATTGCTCATGAAGTGCTATACAGAGATGATTCCAATTTGTGATAGAACCAGCTCCAAGGCTCCTATAACCATTGCAATGCTTTACCCTTGAATGAAGATGCCAGTAACTTTGACAGCCACTTGCATCTCATTGATTTCTTGAATTGCAAAAAGGTTAGCAATATCTTTAAACATGATCACCTGGAGTTGTCTAATTTTCTCCAGTGAAGTACGGAATGGTTCTTCAAGGCTACAATAGGAATTGGATGTTGTGTATTGAGGGCAAGTGGGCTGCTGCCTGTGAAGTTGACATAGGGGTTGTTTTGTGCCATTCTAATTGGTCTTAAAACCCTTGTTGACTGAATGAACAGGCCAAACCAAGTGGAGGAGTTGAGAGAGTTCTGTTTGGTGGAGATAGAGACCTTTGAATCCTTCTTCCTCTTTTCCTTCTTCTTGGAGATAATTGCAAGTATTCAAACAACACTTCTTCTTCTCTAACTCTTGACCTTGTGGTGACTCTTCTCATGAGTTTTCATTCCTGCACTGCTAAAACCAGTTGATTCTTTCCCCTTGGAGTCACCAGATATGCAAATAATAGCTCTTTTCAAGCAAGAAAATTACAGCAGATGCACATCAACTTTGCTGCAATAAAAATGAGACCTCTAGTGTCCCACCGAGCATGCCAAAACTGTTAGTGCAAAATCACAGCACCCCTAGATGCAAATCAGGTTTCTAAGTTGATGTTCAGACATCCAGTGTGATTGCATAAAATTGAATCCTTTCTCCAAGTGTGGGACTTGCAAAAATGAGAAAGGAATCTCCAGAGAAGGCTGGTTCCTATTCCTCTGTTCAGATGCACACGAAAAATGTAGAGGGTTTACTCAAAACCTAATCTAATCTTACCAAGGAGACAGGGTAAGAAGATGCGTAAAAATAAACCTAATCTAACAGAGGTGATGCACTGAGGAATGAAGAAAAACTATTTTTCCAATAAACACAGACCATTCAAATGTGATGCAAGATCATGCACAGATAAACAAATTTGCAGTGAAAGACCAGGAGGATGCAAATGAACATAGAGAGGGTTGAGAATCATCCACAGACATGCATTACTTGCTCCAAAGATTGATACGATACACTACAAAATTCCAAGAGGAAGAGTTGCATTATAGTTTCAAATGGGAGGTTCGAACTCCGTAATCGCGTGATTAGAAGTCAGAAGAAGGGAGGAGCAAAACAGGGATGTTCGACCTTTAGAAAGAAGCCCCTATTTACAATATATAGGAAGAATGTGAGAGGGAAGAGAGAGGAAAGTCAGATCTACCCCAACCACTTCTAGGTCACATTTATTTTATCTCATTATGGTGGTGGGTGAGAACCCTGGCAAGAGCGGCGAACTGTCTTTTGCATTAAAGCCTGTTGTTGAAACGTTAGTTTTGGCCATTACCACGCGTCATAGAAGTTTCTTGATTTTCTCTCTCAAACTGAACCAAAATGCAAGATTTACCCTGGAATCATGTAGATAATTTCACCAGCTTTCCATTGATATAAAGAACGTGAAAATCCGAGCTCTGGATCGAAAGATATGGCGATCTGAAGATTTAGGGCAAAAACAGGCAAAAACGGGTCGGTGGGAAAATATTTGAATTTTTCCCACGTATTGCCACTTGGATGACACGTGTCGGGCTCTGATTCGTCTGCGGTTCATCCTCTGAAAGTTCCTTTCGGGCCCTTAAACTTGGACACGTGGCAGTATTTTATTGGTTCGGGCCTGAGGGGCGCACTTAGCAACTTTTAAAAATTTTGACACGTGGCACGTTCTGATTCGTTGGTGGCCTTTTCAGATCCCCGCGTCCTTCGCATACCTTTGGCCCAAATGTCTCAAACTGTCTGGGAAAAATATCTCTGAACCACCCGATTCGGGCCTCCTTGTCCTTCTTTGACGTGAAGACACGTGGCAAGATCCCATTCGCTCTCGGCTCCTTCGCCTTTTCGCATCCCGCGCGTACTTTTGGCCCGGATGTCCCAAATGAAAGTCCTCTGTTTCGGCCGAACCGGCCGGTTCACATCCTCCGCGTACTCTTGTCCCAACTGTCCCGAACTACCTAGGACAAAATTCTCTGAAACACCCGAAATGGACTGACTTGCGCCAAACCGGCCGATCTGCGTCCTTCACGTACTTTTGTCCCAGATGTCCCAACTGTGCGAAACAAAGACTTAGGCAATTTTTTCCCTCTTTTGGCCGATTCAGCTTTTCATGTGCCATGTGTACTTTTGGCCTAGATGTTCTAACTACTTCATGGACTGCCTGGCGGCCTTTCGGTCGGTTCGCGCCCCGACGTCCCAACTGTCCCAAGGACCGCCTGGACTAGGACTTAGCCGATTTTCATGATTTTTGGGTCTTGAATCAATCTACTTGTTCGAGACTAAATAATCTGATGCATGTTATCAAAATTACCCTGGGGGTGAATTTTGGATAACAGGAACCTCTTATAGAACCCTGCAGAAAAACATGCAAGTATGGCATTGACATTTGACCATATGGATCTATTTAACCTGTGTACGATGCCACTACCTCTAAATGTGAAGATAGTTAGGTTACGAAAGTGAAACATATTCCTGGTGTAGTCTTTATGAAGACCTTTCCTCCACCAATCTATCTTTCCATACATATATATTGACCATATCCCCTGCCTTACCTATCCCCATTCCTAAATTAAACCATTTTTATTCTTCCTTGGTTAATTGGGACCAACAACATGTACTGATTGACTTATTTTCCAATGATGAGGCTACTTATCATTTAATAGGTATTCGATACGACATCCCAACAGGTGATCATAAAAAAATTATTCTTCATTAACCTTAATGCATGTGCATATTTCGGGGTCATCAAAATAAAGTAAAAAGTGAGGGAAAAAGTTCCACAGAGAAGCCTTGTAAAAATAAAAATTCCAAGTCTTACAGTGAAAACCTTTTTGAGGCATTGTTCGACAAACAAAAGGAAAAATTAAAGAAAAAATAAATTGACTAATCTGAGGTTGGAAATATCATTGAGACACCCTTAGAAATATATCTCAATCTCCTCCTTGATCCTACATACATGGAAGAAGAGTCTAAGATTCTTGTCGAGGAGACGATTGAGGTCAACATCAGAACAAAAGAATTACCTAGGATGGTTAAGTTGGGAGCTTCACTCTTGGCTTAAGAAAAAAATGCATTTGCCTCACTTTTTTGTGAATTCTCAGACATCTTTACTTGGTCCTATGCAGACATGTCAATAATTAATCCTACATTAGTGGTGCATAATATTGTTGTGCACCCATATGCAAAGTATATTATGAAAAACCTCAGGAAAATGCATCCTCGTGTTACCTTGTTGCTGAAAGAGTGGCTAGAAAAATTATTGGCAATAGTCTTCATTTGGCATATTGATTACTCAAATTGGATTTCAAATGTTGTACCTGTACAAAAAAATCCCGTAGGTATCAGAATTTGTATAAATTTAAGAGACATAAATAAATATTTTCCTAAGGATGACTTTGCTCTACCCAATATAGACATGATTATAAATTCCACTGTTGGTTATGAAATGCTATCATTCATGGATAGATTTTCAAGTTATAACCAGATTAAGATTACGGAGGAGGATCAACATAAGACAACTTTCACAACCCCTTGTTATGTTACTAAATCAAGCCCTTTGGCCTCAATAATGGAGGCACAACTTATTAGTGGGCTATGACATTCATCTTTCATGATATAATCAACGACATAAAGTAAGATTATGTAGTTGACATCTTGGGAAAGTCCATAATGAGAGAATACCATCCATCTGTTCTGCTACGCATCTTTCAGTTTCTAAGGGACTACAAGGTCTGTCTAAATCCAAATAAATGTGTCCTTTGGATAATATTAGGGGAGTTACTGGGTTTTATTGTATAACAAAGGGGAATCAAAGTAGACCTAGGTAAGGTCTCGGGTATCACAGAGATTCCTTCTCCTACAAACTTAAAACAACTACATAGCTTATAGGGGAAATTTTGAGAAATCAAGAGATTCATTTCCCATATCACAAATAAGTTTCATTCATTTATTCATCTTCTCAAGAACAATATAAAATTTCTATGGGTTTCAGAACAACACCAAGCATTTGTGTTGCTTAAATAATATCTATCAAAACACCTTGTTCTAATGTCACCTATTGCAGGTGAACCACTGTTGTTGTATACTACTACCACAAAATTTTCAATTGGGGAACTCTTGGCCCAATATGATAGGGAACAAAAGGAATTTTTTTTATATTATCTAAGCCAAACATTGATTGCTTATGAGCTCAATTACCTATATATCAAGAAGGCTTACTTGGATATAGTTTTTACCTTTAAAAAGTTACATCATTATTTTCTAAACAATAAAGTAAATCTTATATCAAAGGTGGACCCAGTGAAGTATATATTATAAAATCCATCACTTACAAGAAATATGGCCAATTGGATCATCTTACTTAGAAAATTTGATATAGAATACTCCCATCAGAATTCAATCAAGGGGCATGTACTGTCAGATCAATTATTTGAAGCACCTTTATTGGGTATTGAACCATTGAGTCTAAAAATTCCAGCTGCTTCACTTATGTATCTCAAGGAATCCATAACATGGAAAATGTCTTTTAATGGATCCTTCACATTTCATGGTTCAAGAGAAATATTTTTTATTATAAATCCTTTAGGGGACTTGATGCCAAAAGCTTTCAAAATAGGATTTCCATGCACAAATAGCATAGTTGAATATGAAGCTCTCATTGAAGGACTGAAAATAGCTATACTTTGGGATATCATGTAGCTCAATAAGAAAAGAGATTTTATGCTGATTATAAAACATGTTACAGATGAGTATAAAGTTAAGGATGAAAAAATCATTCCTTATAAAAAATGGTTTATAGATTAAAAGAGTTCTTTTCACAAATCACATTTGAATAGATTCCTAGAGGGAAGAATCAAAAGGAAGATTTTATGGCTATGATGGGTTCTTTATTACACATCCCACCTAGATATAATGATACACCATTCTTTGTGGAACACTTACTAATGCCAACGTATGACATGTTAGAGTCTTGTCTAATATGTGAAGTTGTTGGTCCCCATTCACCATGGTACCTTGATATTTTCAATTACCTTAATGATAGAACCTTCCCTCCAGACATTTACCATTCTAATAAAAGAAACCTTATCTAATATATTTCCTACTACACCTTATTTTGGGGAACTCTTTATCGTATAGGGTATGACGGGAATATGTTACATTGTCTTAATTTTGATGAATCCATCTTAACAATTAAGGACGTTCACAAAGGTATCTTTGGGGAATATATGAATGGTATCATCTTGGAAAAAAATATACTAAGAGTAGGCTATTATTGGCCTACCATGGAAAATGATTTTTGCAAGCATGAAAAGAAGTGTTTGTTGTTATAGAAATATGGAAATTTTATTCATTCGTAGTGTAATCCTTGTAACCTATTACAACACCATGGAGTTTTTCAAAGTGGGGGATCAATCTCATTGGAAAGATTACCCCAAAATCCTATGACGACCATATGTTCATTATCATTACCACTAAATAATTTACAAAGTGGGTAGAGGCTTTGCCTCTCACTTATATCAAAGGTGTGTAGATATCTAAGTTTATAATGAACAATATACTTTTCCGTTATGGAATCCCTTCTACCCTTATCACAGACAATGGAAAATCCTTGAAAAATAAAATTATGAAGGAATTATGTCAATTCTTTCAAATAAGTATCAATTACTCAAGCCATATTACCCTCAAGGTAATGGATAGGCTATAGCCACAAATAAAACCCTTATCTGTATTATTGAGAATAAGGTGAGAAAAACTAGTTGCAACTAGAATCTATAGATTCACCTATCCCTTTAGGCATAGAGAACATCCATCCACACCCCTACTGGTGTAACTCCATATTCCCTAGTATTCAGTATTGAATCCATTTTACCTCTTGAGATCAAGCTCCCCTCTTTGTGTATAGAATTGAGAGAGTACCTAGATAAAGAGGAGAATTATAGAGCGGCTTCGTTAGTTGATCTGGAGCTAGTGGATAAGAAGATACTTCATGCCCTTGATCACCTCAAAGTGTATCAAAAGTGAGTGTGTCAAAGTTATAACAAAATAATTCTTCCTTGCCAATTTTAGGTAGTATACCTCGTGATGAATGAAAATCAATTCAACACCACCAATGACCCTATAAAGAAAGGAAAGTTCGAGAAAAACTGGTTAGGGCCATATGTTTTAGTCATTAAATATGGTTTAGGTGTATACAAGCTTTCTCACTTAGATGGTGATGAACTTAAGGAACCCATAAATGCCATGCATACCAAGTGGTTCTATGCTTAAGTATGGGGTTCTCAAAAATTAGAAAAATTAACAAAAAAAAAGTATAAAAATTAAAAAGGAAAGAGAAACCAATGGATCCAAGTGTAAAAACTACACACTTGTGGCACTTTGGACAAGTCCTTTGGAGAAAACCGATTTATGACACAATTGGAGGGTTCATTTTTCACAAGCATCCCAAAATCTAGGATTATGATGGCTTTACCCTAAGTTACTCTTCGCCTATGTTTAAGATACTTTTGAGCCTATCCCTCTTGGCTTTGATCCCGATGATCCAAATTTTATGTGCAAAGAGTTTTCCTTTGTATATTCCCACCCCAAACTGGGGGGAAATTTACATCTTCAATTCTTTCACATACGCGTGGCATTTTGCCCTTGTACATCCCATCTATCACTAGGGGCATCCACACTTATACGTTTCCTTGCACATAGCTTCGGAAATTTTTTATAAAAACACAAAAATTTGTGTATAACTCTTTTGAAAATCCCAAAACATCCACATATGTTTAGTTGGAAAAATCAAAACATTCAAAATATGTTTCATAGAATACTCAAAAACAATATAACATTGTCACGAGATACTACCAAAAACAACATAAAACATTTCAAAATTGTCCCACAAAAATAAAGTAATGGTTTTATTACTTTAGTTGTTTGATTATACATAGTTTTCATTACATTAATTCTTCGTGTTGTGTGCCATAAATTAGATTCATTTACTTCCTTAGATTGATTTTTACTTTACTTTGTTGTGAATTACATTAAGTTTTTTTTAATATTAGTTAACTATTTGGTTTTGGGGGGACCAAAAAATCCACAGTACATAACGGTAAAACCAACAAGATTCAGGCTATACATTAGCCCCAAAAAAACTAAGGGATCCTAAAAAGGAAAAAATAACTTGACCTAGTCAAAAATCCCATCAAAGGGTGAGGCAAGAGCACCTCAGCAAAGTACATATTTTTTTATAAAAATCTTTGAGGTACAGGATACAATAGAAGAAATACCATAAACAAAAACAAATAGGCCAAAAATCTACCACCCATCCGTCATTAGTCCTGACACTGTCTTTGCCATCTTTCATAGGCTCCTCCTCCAATGTACTCTAGCTCAGCTTGCTCGCTAATTGTATTAAGTTCATTTTATCTTGCATACTTGTATATAGTTGTGTTTCTTTGATTAGATTTAATTAACTTGTGTTGGTTCTTTGCTTTTACATTTCAATGTCATCTCATCATCACATCTATACATCATATATCAATAAATTCTAAGCTACATAATCATACAACATGAAATCAAACAAGTATGCTAAGATAACATCATATGATATCACCAACAGCAGAAAGAGGGATCACCTTATATCCCCCCTCAAACATAGACCAAAATAAAAATTTGTGAACTAAACATGTTATCTCATAACACAAAATGTGATAAGTAAACAAATTTCATCATCATCATATATCATATAAAACAAATTTCCATGTATAAAATAATGTTTCTCGATATACATTAGATATAACATGCCATTATGGGCATGGATCTAAATTGTTCCTTCATCATGAGGCATAATCAAAAATAATATATAAGTACATCCGTACCAAAAATGTTCCTTCATCATGAGGCATATATAAAAATTATACATCCAATGTAATAAAGAGTCAACCACGAATATCACCTACCCCTGGACTACATGGCCTAGAAAAAGGTGGAGGAATCTACTAAGATGGTCTTGAAGGTGGTGTTTCACTCTGCTACCCTGATCCTCCATGATGAGAAGAAGATTTTTATACTCATCTAATAGGTTGTGATGGCATCTTGATCTGGACCTGCTACCAAGTAACTGACTGAAATCCATAGGCCTCTAATCCACTTTAATGACCCCATGGTATATCGTCTTGTAATATGTGGCCTCACTAGTGATGGTAACACACTGTAAAACTATGTCCTAGATTCCAAATGTTGCCCCTACTTACTAAATCACGTCGCGTTCTTCTCTCACACTAGACAACTCAACTTGTAACTTTAGTCTCTTGGTAGCTAGCTGATCCCTCTCCATAGTAACATAATTCCATTGTTTTTTCATCTGTTGTAACTATTGCGTCAAGGTAGCTCGATCACCTGCACTCTATGTAGCCTACCTTGGTAGAGATTCCTATGGTAACTTAAAGTCTGTCCTTCATCCTCCCCCACTACATTGTGTGGTGTAAACACCCATCCATCCCGACCATATCCATATCCATCTCCATCTCCTCTATCTCATCTATCCCCAGGAGGGATTTGTGGTGGACTTGGTGCATGTGGAGGTGATAAAGGAACTTGTAATAGAACCTATTATAATGGAACTTGTCCCTGTGAACCCTGTACCTGGGGGAAAACCTATTGTACAGGATACTATACACGAGGACCATTTAGTTGTACCTATTGTTTTGTAGGCATCTATACCTATATATCTACCCCCAATCTGACTTGACCCCTTTCCTATGGATCTACCTGTGCCCCTACCTATGCTTTTTCTCTAAGAGCTTGGCCTTGTAGGCCCTATGATGTTGTTGTGATCTCTTCATGTATGGATGTTTGTGGTATAGTAAGGATTCATGGTAACAGTGTTTCATACCATGCTACATAGTCTCTAGTCTTCCCAGGATCCAAAATCCATGGCCATGGAACCCAAGACTATGGAACCACTTGTAAGAAACTATCACGAGCTCATCATGGTTTGATCTGTGGGCCAATGTCAAAGGTCTCTCTTGATTTACACCCTACGACATATCATCTCTAGGAATCCCCTGGATGTGGCCCAACTAGTACTAGAATCTATCCAACCTATACCACTCAATGATGTAGTCCTAGATATCAATGATAAAATTTTCAACCTCTACCATGTTGAGATCTTCTGCATCCTCAGGCCACTGATACAACCTCTATGGGCAACATGTAACCATGCGGAGTTGTATATCATCAAGATCTTTCTTGTAATATGTTGTGTCTTCAGTGTGGCTGCGAATATCATCACCAACTGATACATAACCCATAATAGATGGCTCATCTTGATCCCTAACCCACAACACTCCTAATGGGAATCCTATGGCAATATGATCCTAGGACCATATCTGTAATAGTGTCGTTGGACCCAAGGTCTTCTAACCGAGGTATGTTATCAAATGTAGATCTAAATACAAGTGGGCTAGTAGACACTACCCCCAACAATAAACATCTCCACTGATGAGACCATGAATAAATCTAATTAGACCAAGAGAAAAGAATGCACTAGTCTTGTCAAGAAGTAAGATGTCATTGATAAGAGCCATCAAGATAACCAGTACCCGTGCAAGTCAGCAATCAACAAAACATATATATATATATATATATATATATATATATATATATATATATATATATATATATAATATATATATATATCAACTGTTATGCCCCGACAAGTTATGTCCTCTATACCAAACATATCTATGATAATATGCAGAATATGAGCGTTATGGAACCATCATGATTCTTCCAAATTCTTCTAGTACTTGTCGCAATGATTATTTTTAATAAATAATCATTTTCACCCATTTTTGCTACACTGGGGCATTTTTTTACTTCCCAGCGACCCTTTCTGCTACATGGGGCATATTGTTTCTTACCACCATTATATGGCGATGTCCCATGATATTTTAATTCTTCTTGATCATTTTATTTCTGGAAATTTTTAAAATTCCAAAAATAAAAAAACACCCAAAAAATTGGTAAAAATCATCAAAAATCCAAAAAATTGTAAAATTTAATTTTTGTCAAAAATGGGTAAATGGCATGCACACAACTAAAGCCTATATCAAATGCATTGTCCTCAAACATCAAAATTATTCCTACAAAAAATCATTCTTAGGTTCTCACTTGTTCTCGCACAACGAGTTACGATTCATTTTGATCTACCTCCATTTACAAAGTTGGTTTGCTTGTTATGTCTGTATTATCTTGGGACAATGAGTTTCTTGGTACTGTTTCATAGTGCATGAATGATTTTTCATAAGACTAATTGTGTCCTCCATTATTGCACCTGATGCACCTGTTTCCCCATCATCTACCAATCCATCTATCTCTGCTACCCACATACCGACTACTGATCCCTTAGATGGTGTTTTTCAATGCCTCACTCCAGGGGAATACCGCCTATACAATATCAACACCTTATTCACCCCACAAGAGCATGGGAACCTATGCCAATACCCCAGTAATGATATCCACATCGGTGAAGTTTTTTCTTATGGCCCTCCCCACCTTCACACTAATATGACAAATGGAGGACTAGATATTGCCACCTATAAACCCAACCATTTTCATCTAGCCTACACTCCCTCACTAACTTCCGCTTCACTCACACTTTCCTCCATTGGTGTGTGTGGAAAGGATTTGGTTTCAACTTTTACGAACATGGTCACCATACTATCATTTCTTGTACCTCTCATAAACACAATGACCATAGTGGCATTGGTTTTAATACACCATCTACCAAGAAGGTTTGCATTAACCTCATCCAAGATAGGAAAATATTCCCCATCTCATTCACCCACATTCCCATCTTCACCCACGGAGTCCATAGATCCCGAATCTATTCCTCCTAACTTTTTTTATTTGTAAACACCATTTCCTTAGGACTGCTAACCTATCAACGCGATGATGAAGCTCCCTCTTCTCTCCCATGCTTGTATCCTGACATGATCGATGATGATACACCTTCTCTTAACATCGTTCAATGTTAGGATGATGAGTCCATCCTTGCGTACCTTGGTGCGGAAGACTCTTATATTCATCGATTTTTACCCTCTGAGATGTAAACCATGTTTAATGAATTGACCATAAAAATCAACATTAACACTCAAGATGACCCAAACATTCTAAATATCGACAAATCCTTAGACACTACTAAGCAGGAAGTGTTCACCTCTTTCCTTCAGGACCATAACAATGCATTTGCTTGGTCCTATGTCGATATCCCAGTATTGACCCAAAAATTGTGGTCCACAATATCGTAACCATTCCTGATGCCAAACCCATCAAATAAAATCTATGGAAAATGCATCCTTGCATTACTCTCCTAGTTAAAGAAGAGCTTTAACACTTTCTCTTGATTTCCTTCATTCTACCCATTGACTATCTCCAATGGATTTCTAACATTTTTCCTGTCACAAAGGCGACAGGGGGACTTTCGCATTTTCATAGAATTCCATGACCTCAACCTCGCTTGTCCTAAAGACGATTTCCCCCTACTCGACATCGACCAACTGGTTGATCTCACCATTGGCCATGAAATGCTATCACTCAAGGATGGTTTCTCGGGCTATAATCAAATATTACTAGCTCCAGAAGATCAACACAATACTACTTTCATCACCCCTTTGGGGAATTTTTGCTATCGAGTCATGCCATTTGGCCTAAAAAATGCTGGTTGCTACATATCAATGAGCCATGACTTACATTTTCCATGACTTCATGCATTACATACTGGAAGATTACGTAGATGATCTTCTGGCCGAATCTAAACATCGAACCAAACACCTTTCCGGTCCTTAAAATCATCTTTAACCATCTCATCAAGTATTGTGTGCGTCTTCATCCAAAGAAGTGCATCTTTGCGGTGCTTTCTGGAAAACTCCTAGGTTTCATATTTTCTTTGCGTGGCATAGAAGTCAATCCTGCTAAAGTCAAGGCTATTCTGGAAATGCCTCCACCCACTAATCTCTATCAACTTTGAAGCCTACAAGGAAAGTTGTAATCTATTCGTCATTTTATCTCACAAATTTCTGACCACTGTCAACCATTTCATCATCTTCTCAAGAAAGACGTGTCCTTCAAATGGGATGATGAATGCCATAAATCCTTTGAAGCCTTAAAAAAATACCTCCTTCAACCACCAGTTCTCATTCCTCCTAAGGATGACCAGCCCTTTTACCTATATATTTCCACCATTGACCATTCTTTAGGTTTCATGCTCGCTTATTGCGATGAGCAGCACAGAGAGCAAGTAGTTTATTACATAAGCCACACCCTTCTTGACTATGAAACTAGATATACCCACACCAAAAAACTCTGCTTAGCCTTAGTTTTCATCCCACTAAGCTCTGTCATTACCTACTCAATCAAAAAACCTTCATCATTACTAATACTGACCCATTGCACTATATGTATGCCAAACCCTATCAACATCAACGTGCTGCACATTGGCTTATGCTTCTTACCGACCTCGACCTTGAATTCATTCATCAAAATTCCATCAAGGGCCAAGAAATTACTGACCAACTGGCCGACGCACCTATTTCCAGGGATCAACCATCTAACTTCGACTTCCCAGATGAGTCTATAGCTACCCTTTCCTTGGACGAACCCGCTTACCAAATGACACTCTTCTTCGATGGCTCCAAGTTTCAGCGTGGGGGTGGGGATGGTGTTATCCTCATTCCCCTTGAGGGTGAACCTATGCCTTTGTCTTTCAAACTTGATTTTGATTGTACAAACAATATTACGGAATACGAAGCACTCGTATTGGGTCTCCAGGCTGCATATGCCTTAGATGTTAAGACAATCAATATCTTTGGTGATTCTCAATTGGTCATAAACCAAGTCAATGGTCTATACCAGTGTCATAATGAGATCCTTCAAAAGTATAAGCATCACATAGACATAATTTTGACCACCTTTGACCGTTATGCACTTCAAACCACCCCATGTTCTACCAATAAATTTGTGGATACCATGGCATGCTTGGCCTCTTAGATACCTGCTTCACCCGCTGACTCTAAAATCTTTGTCACAGTACAAAGGCTACAATCACCCTCTTATTTACCTTGTGAGGTCTACTCCATCAGAGCTGTTACCCCTGACCCATGTGACCTTTGGTATAAGCAATATGTAGACTATCTTTCCCTTTCCATTCTACCCACTGATCTCACTCGTAATGGACAACATGCCTTTCTTAAAAGTGTCTCCCATTATGTCATCATGGGTGGTCTTCTTTATAAGTGGGATTTGACGACATTCTCTTATGATGCCTTACAAGTTCTGAAATTCCCTACACCATTAAGGAAGTCCACGATGGAATTTGTGGAGGTCACTTTAGTGGTTTAGCTGTCACAAAATGCATTCTTTCGCCTAGCTATTATTGGCCAACCCTAAACCACGACTATTGTGATTATGTAAACATTGCGTGAAATGCCAACAACATGCTAATCTCCACCACACACCTAGTCATGCCTTATAGGTCACACGAGACCTTTGGCCTTTCTCTCAATGGGGTTTGGATCTTGTCGGTGAGATCAACCCCCATTCTTCACAACGCCACCAATGGATCATAACCACTACCGAATATTACACTAAATGGGTAGAGGCCATTCCTCTCATTTCTACAAAATCTGAGAAAATATGTGAATTCATCAACCATCACATCATTTTTCATTTTGGTGTTCCTCACTACCTCATCACTGATAATGGAAAAAAAATTCAAAAACAAAACCCTACGTAAACTATGTGACACTTTTGGCATCCAACTTAGTTTTTCATCACCTTATTACCCACAAACCAATGGTCAAGCTGAATCAACCAATAAAACCTTGAACAAAATTCTTATGAAAGTAGTCAACGATACTAGAAAAGATTGGCATACACACATTCCTTTCACCTTGTGGGCTTATCGCACTAGTATTCACACTTTGACTGCTGCCACCCCCTTTTCTCTGGTCTATGGTACTGAGGCTGTCTTACCTCTTGAAATCCAGATTCCATCTCTCCACATCTCACTACAAGACATGCTCAACTGACGATGAATTTCACCAAGATCGTTTGGCACAACTTGAGTTATTAGATGAACGTCGTCTCAATGCTCTTGACCATCTCCAAATCTACCAAAAACGTATCAAACGTGCCTATGAAAAACATGTTCACGAACAAACTTTTCAGGTCAGTGACCTCACCCTGAAGGAAAATCAACATGTAACCAAAGAAGAGAAAAGTAAATGGGGAAAATTTTCTCCTAATTGGCTTGGACCCTATATCGTTACTCATACCTATGGATTAGGTGCTTATCATTTGTCTTCACTTGAAGGTAAACCCAAACCTGAGCCCCTCAATGCCTTGCATCTTCGACCATTCTATTGTTGAATCAAGTCCTATATCACCTTCTGTCTATTAAAATTGCTTGTCCCTTGAGCACCATTCACCTTTCATTAACCTATTTTAAAATATCAGCGACCAAATAAGAATCATGTGATTATCCGTCATCTTTTCAGCCTTATCTTTAATATGAGTACCACGGCTCTACTCATGGCATGATTCTCATGGATACTTTTCATCCTTTTTAGGATGGAATCCCATGGTCATTCACCACTTAAAACCTTTCTTTCATAGCTAACCCCTGTGTGCTATGGTTTTGTCTTCATAAAAGAAGCCTATACTTCTCTATAGTCTTGTCCATGACCTAAAAGTCCAAAAACAATTCAAAAGTAATATACGGGATTTTCAATCTCAAACTCCTTGAGTCAAACTTCTAGCAAAAAGATCCTTAAAAAAAGGACATCTAATCTTTTTATCTTGCTGCTATAAATAGATGATGCTCCCTCAAAAAAGAAAAAAAGAAGGACAAATCTATACAAAGGAAAGCTATACAAAGCTAGCCCTACTGTACATAGTCTATCACAAAAGAATACTATTCTTGCAAAAATAAACTAAAAATATTCTGAAGCTTCCCCTCAAGAAGATATTCTATTCGTCCCACATAGACTTCACGCATTAATCAATCTATAAAAACAAAAAGCACAAAGAAAAAGATAACTTTTTCTTCATGGACTTGCCTATTTTGATCTTGGGTCTCTTGCCAAAAAGGCATGTTGTCTCACACCAGGTTAGGCTAAACCAGCCTCTTTCACCTCACCACCTTTTTCTCCCTAAATTCTCTACCTCCTCAAGGGACTTGCCACAAATGTGACATTTCATGATCATGTGACTTTCTTCACCCTTAGAACAGTCAAGTATGCAACACCTTTAGGGTCTTACGTTCATAATCCAATCCTTTGGTATGCTAGAATCATATTGATCCTTCTCAATAAGGTGGAACTTTTGTCTCCTCTTACCCTTCACCTTTTTTTCTTACTTATTGATTCCCCTATATAGGACCAAACCATCGACACCTACATTCTAGGAATTCCTCTTTCACCATACTCACCCATGCCCAAAATGACCTAAACTCAACCATGCCTATGACCTACATTCAACAATGCATAACACTTACCAACCCATTCTTCTACTTCATCATAATCTTCCCTAGCTTATGGGAGAACTACATCGGCTTGAGGTCCCTTTTCACTAGGACTATGTACGCAACACTTTGAGGGCATGGGGCCCTTGGAGGTTATTACTCTTTACCCTAACCAATTTCCCCCTCATTTTCCTATTTGCATTATACCTTGGTTTCCTATTTATAATAAAACCACACCCACACCCATTAACAAACCTAACTACTCTACATTTTTCCACACATCATCATCACATTCACCACTTTATTATTTCACATTTCCATAACTAACAAATATTTGGAAATTTCCAAAATCACATACATTTACATCACCATTTGTTTCCTTTGTTACCAATCACTTGGAGCTTACCTCATAACCCTAAACCTTGACTCAATCCATACCTAAACCTTGACTCAATCCATGCCTATAACCTGACTCAATCCATGCCTATAACCTAGCTCAACCTCATAACCCTAAACCTTGACTCAATCCATGCCTAAACCTTGACTCAATCCATGCCTATAACCTGACTCAATCCATGCCTATAACCTGACTCAATCCATGCCTAAATTGACCTAACTCGATCCATGCCTACAACTGACCTAACTCAATCCATGCCTATGACCTAACTCAATCCATGCCTAAACTGACCTAACTCAATCCATGCCTAAAACCAACCTGACTCGATCCATGCCTAATTACCTAGTTTCCATCACATGCACAATGCCATAATAACAAAATTATACACAATCATATGAATCATCCCATAAACATCATCATCTCAATATATATCATCCACATCTGAGTGTCTATACATATATACTCGAGTACACAAATCGATACAAATACCTCTCATATACAATATATCAAATACAAATGTCTCAAAATCATCAGCATGCAGGCCAGTATCATATACAAAAAAAGATTGGCACACAAGTCAGTCTATATCACAAATAATTAAAAAATGCTATCCAAATGACGATATCAATCATCTACCCATCGAATCTCAGAGTCTGTCTTTCCTGACTCCTCTGTTGCTCCTATAGGGTGACTAGCAACCATCTCACCCCTTGTTATGGGCCTCAGTCCAACCACCGATGGGCCCTCACCTAGAGCTGGCCTCCATACACTGATGGCCTCACCATGCTTCTTCTTATGGGCTTATCGACCCCCTGTGCTCTCCAAACTGTGAGTATGGGATCTAGTCCTCTCACTCAAGGCCTATTGTGCTCTGTACTCAGCATATGATGGGACATCTATCCCAGTAGCCACCAAGTGATCCTGATAATACCTCACCTCACCAAGGGCATCCCTGAATCTCGCCATGGGCACTGTCTGAGGAGGCACCATGGATCTCATGGTGGCCTGTGTGCTTGGACTTACCAATAGTGGCCTCTGTGCCTATACCTGTACCATGGGATCCTGTACTTGATCCTACTGGTGCCCGTGCTAATGCCTGTGCTATAATATGAGCCTATAAGGCCACAATCTGTGCCTGAGCAATGGCCAACTGGCCCTACAACCTTGTGACCTACGCCTGTAGGGTGGCTACCATCCCCCCATCTCTGGCTCAACCCTATGCAGGTGCCTTCCCTTGTAAACCTTTGATTTGGGCCTGAAGGGACATAACTTGCACCTATAATGTGGCCACATCTTCCTGTGACCCCGTCATCTATCCCTATAGACCTGTAACCTGGGCCTATAATACAGTCACCTATCCCTGTAAAGTGTCCCTCTAGACTGTGAGGGTCACCACATTTGGCTGCCCGAGCTTGGGTGGTGCTCCTCACAACTGCACTTCCCAGCATTGTTGGTATATATCTGTATAATTGGCATCATCAATCTACCAGTCCACTGGTGGCTCCTCTTACCTGGTCAGCATAGTAGGTCACGGTGGAGACATAGGTCTCTCCACGTCATCCCTCTTATATTATGAGAAAGGAGGTGGTGAATCCTGCAGTAGCTCAAATTTCCATCTAACCCTATCTATGGGTATCATCTCATGCTCTCCCACATGATGCCTTGCTATCCATTGAACTAGTTGTAGCTCGTCTAACTTCACGGCCATGTTCCTGTATGAGGGGAAGCCCACATATGGCCTAAAAATAATGTCTAATCCAGATAGGCCCTCCAATATGTGTCTGTAATAGGCTACATCATGTGTAGCACCAACATCTCTGCGCGCTCTAGCACTCAACACCCAGTGCCTGTAACCCACTTGAACCAAGCTAGCGTCAAATGTATCAGGTCAGGGCATACCTAGTGGCCTCACACATACAATGTGCTCATATGCCCATTAGTGGAGAAGAAAGGTGCAACATAGGATGAACCGCCACAATCTCTTGTATGCCCATAACTCCCTGTACAACTGCACCAAGTATGCTAGTGCCCAAGAAAAATGGATCCTCTCCTCCATCATGTCATGGAGGACCCCCATCAACGCCCATGGGAATCTCCGACACTCTACATGTGGCAATGTAAAACAACACAATGCCTAAATAATAAGAACAACTAGCCTCATCTCCTCAGTATGGGCTACATACATCTCCCCATAGCTTAGACTCATGCTATGGAACCTCATATTTTCCAATCCCTCACCAAAAATGGTCAGCATCAACTCCTCAGATTCCTCTGAGGATATTGAATACACCTGCGTCCCCACTATCAGTAACTACAGGATCCTATACACATCCTCTACGGTGACTGTCATCTCACCCATCAGTAGATGGAAGGTATTGGTCATTACATCTCATCTATCGATGAGGGCGACCATCAAACTCAACTCCTGGACTATGTGCCTATAACATCTTACTCTTATCAAGCCAACGTCCATCACGTGACTGTACTCATTAGCGGTGACAATTGATCATACCAATAGTAATATGGGCGGTACTTGGTATCTCATCTATAGCCGCTCTCTAGTCTGCATTCAACAAAACACAACCATTATTCAAGCTTGATTTTACCCAACATTGACCTTAACCCTCCCTTCTTACTAACCCCTCCCCCACTATCTATTTGACCCACTTTACCTAACCTTTCCCCTTACCCTTCCTAGACCTATATCCCTTTCACCATAACCGGCACTGGTTACTCCTGACCTTCACTGATCCATTATAACTAGCATCATTTCCCTCATATCTGACTAATTTCAGTATACATAGACCAACATTAGCCATACCTTGACTAGCATCAGTCACTGTCACTGCACCTACACCCAAAACCCAAATTTCCTTTACCTAATTTCTTTCCCATTTTCCCTATGAACCTACCCACACCTCACTTAAGTCCCTCCCCAACCCTCTTTCCCCTACCTCTGACCTTTCCCACTCCCTCTTTTATTCATTTAACCACAAATTTCAATTATTTTAACCTCCCTACCTCTACCCCTCTACATTTCTTTATTCCTATATCAAATAACAATAAATGGATTTGATCTTACCTCGTCTCGACGTCACCTCCGTAGTGGCACGTCTAGCCACTATGTTGGTGATCCACCCTCACCCTCTCCTACCTCCTCCATGTCCAAATCAACCTCCAACCGCTCTACGAATCACCTCTCTCTAATTAATCTCGTGAACCCATCTACCTGGCTCTCCTCTCCAACCAGATCTCTCCACCTCATCTCGGTACAGCCCCACATACTTTCCTCTCGAAGGAATACATCACATTCTATGGATTTTTCATTTTTATATACCCACATTGACCTGACCAACATCAGTCATGGTGTGCCCTAGTCAACCAACATCGGTCATTACTTAACCAAAATCAGTCTCTTGCCATCCTCCTTTCCATACCTTTTACCCATTTTTTCCCACAATTATCTTTCCCACCACCCCGTGGCCCTTCCCCACACTTTTTACCACTTACCTGTAAGCCCACATTACCTCTACTTATCCATAATTACATTTAGGGACTTGTTATTTTACACATACCTTAGCCCTACCCGTGCTGTGACCTAGCTACCTGGACTCGGAACATTGTTAGTGACCTATGAATTCATGTGCTTGTTATACCTTGCGACACCGTTACCCATGTTGTTTAACCTAAGGACCTTACCATGCCTATTTCCATGTTGTTTATCCTGATCTAACCTTTGGTGTACTAGAACATACCTAAACATTCCTACACCTGACAGATGTTGTGTTTCCGCACCATATCCTATTCCTTGGATACCGGAATCACTTCAACCTTGTTCGGATAAACCTATCGACCTTAGATGATGTAGAGTTTACAAGCTCTTCAACCTGGAGCCGTGTCACATTTTATAACATGTGTGTGTTTGACTTCCATTACCTTTGACCCTGGCCCATTTACCTGTTTTCCTATTTTTAACCTCTACCCTTTCCCATATTTTCCCACATCCACCTTTTATCAAACCACTCACCACTTCCGTCTTCCACCTCACCAATTCCTTGTTTGAGGGGGATCACCTTCACCAACACATGGGGCACCCGTTTCTTATTTTTTCTAACATCGCTTACCAATACAAGCTACATGAAAAAAGGGGAAAATTTAGACACCTAAATTTGGTTACATTCCCCTTAGCCCTTGATCGGATAACCAACTTAAACATGGGAACCTAACCATGGCCCCCTTTCACCCCATATTAATAATTAATTTAATTATTTTAATTAGATTAAATACCCATCCTCACAATATCCATTATTTTATTACCTTAATTGACCTAATTTCCACCTCACCTAGACACCTCATCCAACCACCTCACCCTAGACATATTCGAGGCATGTTTCCATAACTAACAATAACTAAGTCTTACTTGCCTTAATGAACTAAGATTTGGTCTAACCTTAAAATAAATGCCTAAGATTTCTCTAACAACATTCCCGCTCATTAGAAGGGAAGCTTCCATTCTGATCCACAAAAACAAACCAACTTGGCCCAAGAAATTAGAAAGACCTACCCATTTTAGTAAACTTAGGGAATCCTACCTTAACCGACGCCAGTCAGGCCTAAACCAACACTGATAAAGATGGAACTGTGGTCGGTTACCATTTTATTCACCTTATAAACCTTATTTGAGAGGTTGGCACATTCTGAGATTAAGAAGAAGAGAAGAGGAGCTGCATGCAAGTAGATCTAAGGTCTTTTCGTGCATCTAGGCATCCAGAACCATCATCCAGACAGATCTAGAAGCATTTCACCCACGGTAGCATTCTGATAAGCATGGCCATGGCACCAAACACCATTCCTTCAATCAACCATCACCTCTATCTAGCCATCAAACTTGCATCACAATAAGTATTTTGTTAGCCAGCATTCTTCTATTTTTGTTCTACTAGGCTCTGTTACCTCTATTATTAATTTTTACTTGAACTCTCACTTCCCCACCATTTATCTCCATAAACTTTTGATCATTCCTTCACCCACACCATAAAATCACCCATACCTGACTGTTAGACATCTCTGAGTATTTCCAACACCTCTCCAGACCTACACCCACCCCTCACCATCTTTGGGTCAGTCTCAGACAAATCCCTAAATCATGAACTATTGAGTTATTGAAAACCCACAGTAACTATCATCGGTCATACAAGACCGACATCAGTCTCTGTGTTTCATACCTTTTACCAATAACAAAACCACATAACCTACTATCAAGTGACCTAAACAACCCAAAACCTAGCCTTGACTAGTCCTAGTACCATGAGACCTACCTACCCTTTAGATCTGACTATAGCCTAGCCTATTATGTTAGATTTGCTTATTGTGCTTGAATAAAATACCTAAGTCATATCAACTATAATAATTATTTATTTATTTCTTGCATTAATTTTTTTTAAACAGTGGATTGACAGCCATCTAGGAAGTATCACACTTCTCGTAACTAGCATACGCTAGGTAGTCCACTATCATATATCATTTAACTTCTCTTTTGTGGTCTTGTTTTCTATTACAAGTAGTTCCTCCTAACCAAAAGGAATCTCTCACAATCGACATTAGGTCAAGTAGTCAGAACACACACAACAACCATCAACTAACCTATTTAATAGGTATTCCTCCTAGCCCATAACTCTATTTGTTTCCTCATTCGAAAACGTAAAGAAAACGGTGAAACAAGATGATCAGGCACTTGTGGCTAAGAATTATTCCTCTACACAATTGTGGCATCGGAGACTTGGTCACATCAGTTTCAAATATCTCTAAACACTTCATCGGTACAACATGGTTAGAGGCTTGTTATCTCTCTAGAAGGATACAACTAAGTGTCCTAACTACCTAGCAAGTAAAAAACATAGAGATTCATTCCAGAAAAGTACTTATTGAGTTCCATGTAAGATTGATTTAGTTCATATTTATCTTTATGGTCGGATGTAACTTATTCATTCTAGATTTTATTATTTAATGTTATGTGTTGGTGATTATTTACAGAAAATGTGGATAATTTTTCTTCATAAGAAAAGTGAATCTTTTGAGAACTGAAAAAGAGTTCAAATTTATTGTAGAAAATGATATTGGTCATCATATCAGCTCTCTCTACTCATATCGAGGGGGGAGTTCACCAGTAATTATTTCAAATCCTAACTTAAATTTCATGGGATTCATCAACAGATACCTCCTCCACACACTATAGAAAAATAGTATTGTTGAAGGAAGAAATCATAATATCATGGAGATGGTGTGTTTTATGATCTATGATTCTACACTAGTGAGGACATTTTTTGTAGAAGTAGTGACGACAGTAGTATATTTTCTAAACAGAGTGCCCACAATTTCTCTTGATGGAGTAACAGCACATAAAGCATGGCTGAAATGGAAGCCATCTGTTGTACACCTCTGTGTATTCTCTTGCAAATCTAGTATGCACATACCTAAGAAAAATAGAAAGAAGTTGGATATGAAATATCAAAAACTCATCTTCATTGACTATAGTGAAAAAACTCTTGGATACATATTGATGGATCTAAAGACTAGAAAAGTATACACTAGTAGAGATGTTAAGTTATTCAAGAAGAAGGAATCTGAGACTCCCCCAGACTCACCTGATGTATATATTTCACCTGTTGTGAAAAAAAATATGATCTTCTAGCTGATGATGAGAGTGATGATGGGGATGATGGTGATAATCAGACAGGACCACAACCCATGGGAACAGTACAATGTATGCCCAAGTGGTATACAAACATGATTCGAGATGCACAATTGGATGCTCCACTAGATACATCCACCACTGGACCATGGACTATTAATAAATCATGAGAAGAGGTACACTTGGCTTTGATGAGTAAATTTGTTGAATCTATTGATCCCTCTACTGTCCAGTAATCCCTATAGTTGAAATCTTTAAAATATTCCATGAATGTTGAGTATCAGTTAGTGATGAAAAACAACACTTGGAAGCTTGTTGATATTCCACTATGGAAGAAACCCTTTGTTTACATATAGATATTCAAAACAAAGGACAAAGCAGATAGTGCCATAGACAAGTACAAATAAATACTAGTATCAAAGGGTTATGTAAAAAATCAAGGCATAAACTATGAGAATACATTTCCTCCCATGGCTAAGATAAAAATGATCAAGATGATATTTTCTCTAGCTACTCATTTTGGTTGGAAAATCCATCAGATGGACATGAAAAGTGCCTTTCTAAGCAGATATTTATAGGAAGAAGTCTACATGACTCAACCTAAAAAAAATTTCATACTTGGTAAAGAAATAAAGGTATGCGAACTCAGGAAATATTTGTAAGGCCTTAAATAGGCAACCCGAGCTTGGTTCATCAAAATTGAGTAGCATCTCATTCATCATGGATTCATCAAAAATCCATATGATCCAAATATATATCTCAAAATGCAAGGAGGAGAGATTTTGATAGTTATTGTTTATTTCGATGATTTAGTCATCACTGGAAGCACAGTGAAAATGATTGATGCAATGAAGAAAGATCTTAATCGATCATTTGACATGTAGATCTCAGGCTCATGCACTATTGTTTTGGATTAGAAGTATGCCATAAGGATAATCACATATTTTTTATCAACTAAATTATACCAAGACAACGCTTGATAAATTAAGACTGATGGATTACACACCTATTGCTACACCTATGGAGACGAGACTACAGTTATCTTATTTAGATCCATCTCCTCTGGTAAACATAAATCTTTATTGACAGTTGATTGCGAGTCTTATTTAGCTAACATATACTAGAAAATACATCAAATTTGCAGTGAGCTATCTTTCCATGTTCATGTAGGAACCCATAGTTTGTTATTGGAAAACAGAAAGGGAAATATTGAGATATCTCAAGGGTACAGTGGATCTTGGTCTAGAGTACAAAAATAATGATCAATTCTTCTTGAATGGATATTAAAATTCAGGTCATACAGGTAATATTGATGACAAGAAATCCACTTCTATATTTTTATTCTTTTTGGGATCTGTACCAATATCATGGGGAAACAAGAAATAAAATTTTTTTCTTGATCGTCTATAGAATTTGAATATCATGTTGTAGGTGGAGTTGTCTGTGAAGTGATATGGCTATGCCGCATAATAGAAGGACTTGAAATACCATAAAAAAAACTACCACCTTGTATGTTGATGATGAAGGTGTTCTCAAACTTGCTTGAAATCCAGTGTTTCATGAGAGAACTAAACACATCAAGGTATGTGTTCATTTCATACATGAGCATGTTTTGAAACACAACATATAGCTTCAATTTTTTCCAGGAGCTGAACAATAAGAAGATATATACACAAAGTCACTTGCACATGAAAAGTTCAATTTATTCAGATATTTCCTCTCCTCATCCCTTGAGGCATTGCAAAATTAATGGGGGGAATGTTAGGTAAACATAGTTTACTGTAGTAATCATGCATTATACCTTAGTTATTACTGAGGTAGTTTAGTTGTTCTTATGTTAACTAGGTAGATTATAGTATTTGGTTATGTTTTTATAACCATTCTTATTTTTTATTATACATATGTGTTTATTGTTGTATAGTTGCAACATACTATTTGTATGTATTGTTTCCTATATAATTTTTTTACACTTGTGCAACTTATTTGTTTGTACTTAGCTGTGAAATATCTATAAATATTACAACCTCCACTATTGTAAATTATTTTATTGAACATCAATACAATTGTGAGGATTTTTTTCTTCTTTTATAAAATTTTTATGGAAATAACTAAAGAAATGAACCTTGTAGAGCTAGGGTTCACAGATAAGACACGTAGTGATAAATGATTAGAGCAGAGTTTCGAGGCAACATGTGTCTAGAGATAGGGGCCAGTTGAAAATTTCCATAATTTTCTATTCCTAGGAGATACGGTTGTCTATTCTTGAATATATGGTCATCTCTTCTCTATTAAATGAATTTCCTTGTTATAGAGACGTCTGTCTAATATAGAAGAGATAACCATCCAACCTAGCCTATGGAATAAAGAATAGATGGTCATCCAATGTTATACGTCTAGTAGAGAAGGGATGGCCATCCAAAAATTTGTCTAATATATAATAGACTGATGTCCAACCTGTTCTAAGATAGATGACCTTCCAACCCTGTCCGCCTAACAAGGGAGAGTCAGACATCCAAACATTTATGTCTAAAAGGGGAGAGACAGTAATCCAAGCTAGTCCATCTACTCTAAAAAGATATGGATGTCTAAATTTCTCATTTAACTATAGATAAACATTTTTCTAACACACATCTAACTATGTGAAACCCACGAAAATTGCACCCTGCCAAATTACCTTTGCCAAAAAACATTTTTTAAATATTCGTCATTGTTTTGAAACTCCATTTTGGAGATTCGCCACTCATTCTATAATAATTTTTTGGATGGGGGTTCTTAAAAGGCACCCTTATGTGGAATCAATATTTGTATCTTCCCTAGAATCTCATGGATATATTTATGTGGGTTCTATGCAAATATTAGTGAAACAGGTTAGCAAAGGTGACCTATTGTTTAAAGACCTAACAAGGAAAAACTAGTCAAGTTGGCTTAAAGGGATAATGATGAAAATGCATGGTATTGAAGAAAAATATAAGCATTTATAGTTTAAATAGGTCTAATACAACATGTTTTATCCCATATCTTTATATGGTGAAGTAATATCAAGTCCAAGTTATAATGGTGCAAACTACCTCTATTAAGCCTGACAAGCAGGTCTGAGAAATGGAGGTGTAAATGAGATTTTTTCCTCATAACCCTTATATGTGAGTGCTTGAATTTTAATTATAGGACCATGGTGATGTGTTCCAAGCATTATTTTTTCATGAAAATGTGATTTTAAGAGGTATAAGCCATCAAATAAAATAGTAGTTTTTTTCTATAACCCAATCAGCGCTATCTCATAAATGCAAGCATTATCATGCTAAAATATTTAAAATTAATCTTTTAGGTGAGATGAAAAATTTTACAATGTTAATATATTTCAAGAAATGTATGATAGTAGCCATTAATAGGTGGTTGAATAAATTTACAACTCATTTTTCTAGGACTAACGTTTTAGGTCTGCAATTCCTTTGAGACCTTTTCCAAATATGTCTTACATGGAGAGAATGAAGGTGTTTTAGGTGCTCCAAGATTGTGAAGGTGAGGAAAATATACCTAACAACATTATCCAAGAAGAAAGAAGTTTTGACAAGTCATAAAAAAAAAAATTTGTCCTGGTAAAATATTACCTATGTATTAAAGGTGCATATGATAGTGGCGTAGAAGAAGGGAAACATGGATAAGTGCATAAGGTTGAAAGATTTACGCCCTGAGGTTCTCACACATGAGAAGTCAAAGATCATGAATTATCCATTTTTTATATACAGGGGTGAAAAATAGGATGGAGTGCAGAGCACATAAGGATAATAACAAGAAAACTTCTCAATGAAGGAAAAGGCTATTTTTGGAGCAAGTGGAAGATCAAGAGATATGCATTGGTAGAGATAATAATAGGATTGGATCTAAAATTAATTATAGATAATCTATTATTAGGTAAAGCTTGCATAATTATTTAGTTATCTTTATAAACATTGTATGGATATTTTTATTATGTGGCCTATTTTGAGATTCCATGGGTGGTGAAGGGAATGTCCCCACCCCTATATATATATATATATATATATATATATATATATATATATATATATATATATATATGTATGTATGTATTGATTCACATTGTTTTGTGGGACCGAGATTTGGATTATAACAAATTTATGTTGTTTGTATGTTTATGCACATGACTTTGTAATGATACTCATTGTGTATTCAGTTGTTTGTTTGTCATGAATTAATGTAATGGATCATTGTGGGTGGATATTTATTGTTGATGTCTCTATTCATGGTTATTATATGATGAATCTAGTATTAATCCTTATGTGATCTATATGTTTTCCTTAATACATGTATTTCCAAATTGATATTTGGTTATTATGATGAGTTATGTACTTTTATTGAGGTTATTATGAATATCCATGTTAGGACCCTGGTAAGACACTAACAAATAGGGACCTAGTACCTTTGTGTGTTTTGAGTGAGCATTCAGATTCATCTGGATGAAGTGCCACAACACCTAGGGTTTTGAGTTGGAAAATAAAAAATACATTGTGGTTCCATTATCGGGGCCTCTTTTCAAAATAGTTTACCATGATTTTTCATGATGATGGCGTATCGGTTGACTCTTGCAGCCATTGAAGATTGGGTAATTTTGGACGAGATCAATTTGCGTGAAGATATGGTTCTAGACCTGATTTCAATATGCACATGTGGGTTGAAGAACATCTTTATCATGAGCTTTATGAGACGTTATTTTATTTCTTTCCAATATATTTTTATGAGTGGTTGTCATTGTATGCATCGAAGAAAATATGGAGTTACAGGCCAATGATTTGGATGCATGAAGAGTACCATGCTTTGTTTAATGTAAATGAACCTTGGATGTGTGTTGTAGATCATTGGTGGGCTGGTGTTGTGCATATTTATACTTTGGAGTATGTTGTGTCTAAGTATTCTTGTCTGGAATTTATTGATTTTGAATTTTTTTCACGATCCCATAGGATCTTACATTTGTGTTATCCCTTTTTCAATTAAGATCTTGATGGTGGTACTAATTTTAGAGCACCTACCTATGGCTAGCTAAACATACCACCACATAAAAGGGAAGGAACAAGTGTAGTGATATATGGTGTAACTAGTGGCGGTAATGGACAGAATAAATGAGGCTTATGTATAATGAACTATGGGAGAGGGAATTGGAAAAGTAGTGGGATATTGAGGATTTTGTAGAGTTGTTGAGGATGATGTCTTGAAAAGGATTAGAAGCTCACATGGAATACATGGAGTAATAGCATCAGGCTCTCCCCTAATTAGGAAATCATAGTAGAGAATCCCCTCTAGATTCTGATGAGATCCCATCTAATGAGGAAAGACTAAGGACCGCAGGTGCGCATCTGATCCCACCTAATGACCTAGCCCTTGTGCTTGGTGTTTGAGTCCCATAAGTAACTATTGATAAACATTTGAGTGTAGGTATTCAAGTGGCTTCATGTAGATATCATTTATGTTTAAATACAGAAGTACATTAGACAACTCATACATTTATGGCATCATAGGTGATAGAATATTTGTTATTTGGAGGCCCAATTGGATGAATATTTTTTGGTTCACCATCATGACAGAGTGTGGGTGTGCAAAACATTAGGAACACATCTAGAAGTACTACAACTTCAAAGACTATGGGAGTTCAAATTTTTACTATTTTTTAGATGCAATGAAGTACATCCACTAGTCTAGCACTAATTACTGGAAGATCGGGTGGATTAGGAGGGTCAAGATCAAGTGGATCAGGTGGTTCTGGTGGTGGGGGAAATATTGGTGGTGGTTCTATTTCAAGATCTGGAGGATAGGGCCCACATCCCTAGCAACCCCCACATCAACCTTAGTAGTCTTATTATGATATTTCCCTCCACTTATCAAAATATAGAGTTATTGAGGATGTTGAAGAGCATATTAATAAGTTTGAGTTGATATGGCAAGCTAATGGAATCACCACCCTAGATAAGAAGGTGAGCCAATTTTATACTACTCTTCAATGGCACGTGCATAGCTGATATAGAAAGTACGACCCGCACCACACTTTGGTGGATTATGATGTTTTGTGTTATTTGTTTTTTGATGAGTTCCATATCCCTGAGTTTGAACACAATAGTATCAGCATGCTTAAGGACATTAAGAAGGGATTATCTGAAAGTGTTCGAGAGTATGACGCATGTTTTAAAACTTTGTTATCAAAGTTTTTTTATGACATACATCTTAGTCAGCATGCATAGTAGTTTGTTGGGGGGCTGTTGACTCCATTCAAAAGGTCATTATCTCATAAGACCTTTGTAGATCTTTGTGATGCTTTGGAGGTAGCTCTATGTGTTGGGGTAGTTAGGAGTGTAAACACTGGAGTAAGTTCATTTTTAGAAACACAAATTGTAGTAATGGAGAAACGTTGGAAAATATCTCTACTAATTTAGCTCATGAAACACATAGAGGGATATGGTGTACAGATTTCAAGGTTGAAGGTAATACCAAGGATAGTTTTCCTTGCAAGTTAGTGCATGTCATGTTGTTGGATTATGATATTTTTCATCTAGACCATGATGTAAGTAGATGTCTTCTTTTGTAGTGCACGATCCAGAAGAATGTATATATGTATTGTAAAATTTGTAAAACTAATACTCATTATACTGTTAACTATAAACTAATTGATGATATTCATGAGGCTATTGAGATAAGTGTGCACCATACTAGTGTAGAAAGTGGATCCAAGGAGCAGTGTGAATAGCATAATGAAGGGCACAATAATGGGTATAACTAGAAAGAAGGCTTCCATGAAGGATATAGAGGTCGAGGTCGCAGCAGTGAAAGAGGAGGATTTCCTAGAGGAACTTGTTTTAATTTTGTATCTCTTGATCATTATCAGCGTGAATGTCCTAAAAATTTGGTTTCTTCATGGTGTGGAAAACAACACAAATTTGAATAATGTCCTGACTTGTATAAGCATATGAGTAAGCAGCACAAATAAGACAAGGGAGCAGTTATGATTAAGATACAATGCTCAGATGGAGATCAATGGATGTTGAAGGTTGGGCTTAATTCTTAATTACAACCAATGTTAGTTACCACACACTTTAAGGCTATGTGCACTCACAAACTTTTAAAGTATAAGCTGAATATAACAAAGCAAGAAGTTTTTAATTCCAAGTACCTTCATGTTGAAAATCATAAAGAATTTTACCTGGAGACTATGGATGTTATCAATAATTTTCAAGGAGAAATTCAGGGCTTAAAGGAACAGGTGGGCGTGATGGAATGAGAAAAAAAGGTTGAACACCCATATAAGGATGTTGATGATCTGAAGGAAGTCTATAGAATGTTATGCCAGGAGAACATAATCCTTTTGTTAGGAGAATGGTTGAGAGAAAAGGTACCACGCGCAGGTAACGAGCACGAGAGGAAAATACTTCATGGAAATTTGCTTCCCCATAATCATGAGTATGATAAGGAGATTACATTGAACCTCATTATTGATGGATGGCTTCTGAGCAACATTCTGATAAATATAGGTGTAGAAGTTAATGTACTCACATTAGATGCTTGGAATCATATGGGAAGACTACAATTGTTTCCTTCTTTGAATGTGTTATATATGGAAAATAGAACTAGGGATAATCCTATTGGGGTATTACAATATGTAACTATTATGATTCAGGGAATCAAGTTTACTAGGGAATTTGAAGTATTGGAGCTCGCGTAGGAAGATAGTTTCCCAGCGTTACTTGGGTGCCCCTGGTGTTATGCGAATAATGCAAATTTACACTTCAACACGGGGTATATTAGTTTTAAGAATAAAGAAGAGTGTGTAATTATACCATTGAAAAATACAAAGGTTTCCCCATATGTTTTTCCTTTGAGTAAAGAATACTTGAACAAGATATATGTGCATACAGTCAAAGACCCTAAGGTGACTGAGCCATCTAAGGAAGGAGTGATATAATGGGATGATTCTAATTCAATTAGTGATACCACAATTATTTCTTGTGACAACTAGGAGGGTGGAATGTATGAAGTGGTTAGGTGAGAGGTTAATAACACTCTTACTTGCATGATCAGGACACGCATTGTTCGGTGCGTGAGTCATAACAAGGTACCTCAGTACACTCATGAAGGTAACCCTGATGTATTTTTGCACACCATGGAATCCCAGTGGAAGGATGAGGGTGAAAAAATAAATATGTTGGTTTATACTTTGTGTGGGAAAGCATCACGTTAGTCGATTACACATAGATACAACCTATTAGAATGGCGAGAGGTGATAATCACCTTTACTACAATGTTTATAAGGAGAAATATACCTTCTCAAATATGAAAATTCCATGGGAAGTCCCCTACTTTGCACCACATATGGGAATGTGAGAGACCTTGGACGATGGGGTAGGAGACCTTGCCACCATCACTTTGGGTACATAAGTTCTACGCCACCCTAAGCGGTTGTGCATGCACATGGTATGTCCATGTAAAATTGTTATGGGAAATAGTTAATTGGTAGGAGAGGACCTCAGGTATGATCCAAACTTTTGATTACTTTTCTACTAAACCTTCGATCAATGAAGCACTACAGATTATGAAGTTCCTTACATTGGGAGATAGCACGAAGGCTGAGGAACTTCTATTAGATATGTTTGGTGAGATAGATTTAGAGGTGCACCTTGACCTTGAAGAGATGAAAGAAGAAGAAATGGTTCATGCCTAGGGAAAAAAGGAAATGAGTAAACTGGTGTGCATAATAAATGATGATGATGAGGATAATAGTTTGGATGTTATCCACACTAAAGGTATACGCGAGGTTATAGACATAGCAGATGAGAAGGTGTGCGTGTATCATGATCCTATGAAAATAAATAAGGTTAACATTGGGAAAGATTTAGAACCTAAGGAAGTGATTATTGGTGATTATTGGTCTAAGTAGGAGGTGGAAAATATTATTGATTTGTTGCACGAATTATAAGACTTATTTCCACAAGGCTATCATGAGTTAAAAGGATTGCACCAGTCTTTGGGTGAGATCAGGATCAAATTAAAAGAAGGTGAGAACTGAGTTAGGAAGAATCTTTACAGGATGAATCCTAATCTGCGCATCAAAGTAAAGGAATAAATTGATAATATTTTGAAATCTAGAATCATTGATCCCATTGAGGAGTCATAATGAGTTAACTCAATGGTAATAAGCATAAATAAAGATGATGGGATAAGGATATGTGTGGACTAAAGAGAGTTCAATGCTTCTGTTTTCATAGACCCTTTCCCCACACCTTTTACTGAGTATATCTTGGAGGGCATTGCATGGTGTGAGATTTACTCCTTCACTGATGGATTCTCTGGTTATCATTAGGTTCCTATTGCTAAAGAATATCAAGAAAAGACAACTTTCACCACTGAATGGGGAAGTTTTGCATATACAGTTATACCCTCCAGGTTTAAGGATGAGCCTGCAATCTTTTCGTGCATTATTGTGTAAGTATTTCAGGACTTTATTCATAATTTTTATAGGTATATCTAGATGATTAGACACTGTATGGTTTAGTTAAAAATTACTGTGATAATCTGAGGCTTATGTTTGAAAGGTGTGGGTGGTTAAGCATCTCCCTAAATATTATGAAACGTATATTTGTAACACTTTTTAGCACTTTGCTGGGGCATATTATTTGTAAGGGTTGTTGGTAGACCCATCTAAGGTCGTTGTGATCTTGAGATTGGAAGAACCTAATAATAAAAGTGAATTATGTGGATTTCTTGGCCATACAGGGTATTACAAGAAATTCATTAAGGGTTATGCAAATATTTTCACACCTCTGGAGGAATTTTTGAAGGTGAAAGGAAAATTCAATTGGGGTGAGGTGTAATAGTAGGCATTTGAAACAGTGAAGGAAAGGCTAACCAAAACACCTATTTTGCACTTTTTGAATAAACCATTCCATGTTCATGTGGATGCTTTTGGGATGGAAATTAGTGTCGTGTTAGCAAAACTAGGAGAAGGAATTATAGACCACCCTATTTTTTTTCAAGTAGGAAGTTGACACTAGCTAAACAGAATTATATAACTACTGAGCTTGAAGTTTTATCCATGATTTACGTGTTGCACAAGTTCAGAAAATACTTATTGGTGACACCATTTATCTTCTTCACATATCATATGGAACTTAAGTATTTGGTCAACAAGACTATTTTATAAGAGTGCATTTATAGGTGGATACTACTATTTTAGGAGTTTCAGTTTACAATGATTGTGAAACCAAGAAAAGTCAACTCAGGTCCTAATCATTTATCAAGAATCAATTTTGGTGAGAATGTGTAGACTATTAAGGACACAATGTTGTATTTATAGCTACTTATATTAAATCACGCTCCCACCGAGTTGGAAGATATTACAGTATTTTTGGGCACAAGATAGGCACCTAAGGTAATTAATACCTTAGATAAGAAATGACTTGTAATATGCATGGAACCTTACTAGTTGATAGGTGGAGATTTATACAAGCTAGGTTGTGATGAAGTTTTACACTGGTGTGTTCTAAAGCATGAGCATGAAGGGATTATGGAAGAATCTCATAGTGGAATTGTTGGAGGTCAATATGTAGGAGATTCCATTACGCACTATATTCTGATGGCTGGATTATGGTGGGAAACTTTATATAAGGATGTTAATGAATATGTCAAGGCTTGTGAACATTCCCAATTCCTTGGGAAGCCATGAACCACACATAATATACCTTTGAGGCCTATTGCAAGTGTTGAAACTTTTCATAAATGGGTGATAGACTTTGTAGGTCCTATTTCCCCACCCACACATAGGACTTGCACATGCTACATTATAACTTGTAAAGACTATCTGATAAGGTGGGTAGAAGTGGAACCTACAAAGTATTTCATGGAAGCTACAGTAGTGATATTTCTATGGGATAACATTATTAGCAAGTATGGATGTGCTTTAATCTTGATAAGTGATAGGGGCACTCATTTTCTTAATGAGACCATAAAAATTATTTTTTTTGAATTTATGGTGGTGCACCAAAAGATAACACCCTATCGTCCACAGGGCAATAACATTGTTGAAACATTCAATAAGATTATGGGAAAAACACTAACAAAAATTTGTGATGTTAGAAGGAAATACTAGGGACATACATAACAACTTATAAATGATTGAACAAGGCCACACCCTTTCAGTTGGTGTTTGGTGTAGAGGTTGTATTACTTGTGGAGTTCATGTTACCATCCCTACGTATTGTGTGCACATGAGGATTGGATGATGAGAAATCTATTGAAGAGTGCATAGAAAAACTAATTCAGTTGGATGAGTGCCATGATATTGCCTAATTGAGCCAGAAGGAGGAAAAATTTAGACAAAACGCATGACATGATAGACATATTCAAAATAAGTAATTTGATATTGGAAAGATAATTCTTTTGTATGATTCAAATTTTTCATGCCACCTAGTGAAGTTTAAATTTCATTGGTTGGGACCATTTGTAGTAATGAAGATAATTGAATTAGGAACTTGCCAATTACAGGCACTAGATGGCACTTTATTCCTCGGTTACTTTAATGGGAGTAGGTTAAAGCCCTACTATAAATAATTCTTCTTGTTTTTTGTAATAAGGTAGTATTTCCTCTTAGATTAGATCTCCTTTTAATGCATTATCATTTCATGTGTTTCTTTTCATCTTCGTTATGATTTTTCAATTTAGTTAAGTGTTTTGTTATAATAAGCGCACTTGCACACCTAGATTTGATTACTATCAAATGAATTCATGTGTAGAGGACTGTGCATACTTTTAGTGTGGGGTGGATTGGAAAGAATAAGTGATTGGTGCCTTGATACATATTCGTGTACATTGAAAAAAGAGTACAGGTTCTCAAAGTTGAGGTACTTAAAATAAATTTTCTCATATTGAAGACCATGCATAGATGGATGGACGTGCAGTTTAATGTGAGGTAGGCAACAACATGGGAAACTACTTAGCATAAGGTTCATTTGTTTTTTACTTTAGTGTAATAAGTTTTGTGAAAGGATACTCGTGCCCAAGAAGTAGTGGGCATGCTAGAGGGTTATGAGTGGAAGCATGGAAGAATATTATGTGACACATGGAAGATCAAAAGGGAGGAGCTAATTTCACGTACGATAGTGGTTGAGGATCAATTAAGGTGGAGGGTTTTAATGGATCTATAATAGAAGAATATTGTAATGTTATTTTTTTACCTTGTATCCTTTGTTTTTTCAAGCCAATAAGTGTGATGAAGTACGAAGTGCAAAGAGAAATCATTTGAATGGTGAACTAGGTGATCTCAATATATGGTAGTACAAGAGATCCACGTGGAAGAAGTTTTTGAGTGAATTGCGTGTGTGTAGAATGAAATATTCACATTGTTATGGTTTGGCGGAGTGATGCAGGAGCATCACAGTAGTTGAGAATCACGGTAGTTTTATTCCATAAGGGAGAGTTAAATAAATATTTTTAAATGTAATTTTTTAACTACTATAATTTCAATGAAAAGTTAGTTAGAATTAAATTATCCAAATAAAGTATGCAGGCCTTGTCATCATTAGGTGCAGAAAAATAGATTTCAAGAAATTATTATCTTTGTATTTTGTGAGTGAAATTTGGGATTATTCAATTTGTTCTAGAATTGGGGAATTAATTAATAGAGGTGGAGTGTAATCTTCCAATTTGTGTATAGGTACAAAAATAATTAAGTCTTTTCTTGGTTATATTGTATTAGTGTGTCTGTAGGTGGGTGGTATAGAGATGTGAGTACAGGAAGAATTAGAAGAAGAATATTGTGTACTTTATGTGAACCAATAAATAAGAATAGTGAGTTTTGCAGTGTCTCTTTATATTGTTTATTGATTTAATTATTACCTCTTGAACCTCCTTTGGGTATGTGTGGTAAAAAGAGCATAGTAATGCTTGATTTGTAGTAATTATATGGAATAATCTATTACTTGAATATACATTTTGTGTGTATGGATTTTGAGATTCAATGTCTCAAATTTAAACAATTTAAAGCTTGAGTATTAGTTTTATGCCTCATATAGAGAGGGTCTCATATTAAGGAGAGGAGATTCTAGTCCTGATAAGAATAATTAAAATCTAAGTACTTTATTTAGAGAAGGATAGATGAGAAGATATTACAACCATGCACCATGGAGATAAAATTTGTAGATAGAGAACATGAGGGCATAAATATCTTAAAGGAATAGAGGAAATTGAAGGGTCAAGGGTAAGGCGTTGAAACATTTGCAATTTTTAGATAAAAAATTTTCTTACTAAGAGTAATGTAACCAAAGAGAGCTCTGGTTGTTGAGAAGGTGACCAAGGAAGCACCACATGAGTGGTTGGAATAAATACAATACCCAAAAGAGGTTATCGAAGGGATATCATGGATGTCATAGTGTAAAAAATGTAAAATTAGTAACTTCAATCATCAAAAAGAGAATAACTAGAAGGATATAAAGGAAGTTATGGTGTTGAAGATGAACAAGTGAACCGCAGACAAACAGACGGTGTACAAAAATAGCATTTACAATCTATTGGAAAGTGTTGAGGTTATGGAATTTTTTGAGTTTTCATTCTTTGGAAATCATGATCATCTATACTAGTAGATCGTATCATGCATACATGAATATTATTTCTATTTTGCGGGAAGGAGATTAAGAATTATGAAAAAAATTATCAGGAAGGTTACAGGTTTTTGTGACTCTAGTGAGGAGATTGTTGGTGACCTTCTTGGTGATGATGGAGTAGAGGTGACGGCCAATACATTTAAGTATCACAAAGGAGGTCGAGATTTTAATGTCACAAACATAGAATACCAAGCTACAAGGGTAGATGCATGATTGGTTAGTTGTAATTTGGACACTTCAGAGAGATGGAAGGAGGTAAACAAGTGATGGTTGTATATAGCACACAAAATGGTAAAAAAGACGTGTTATAACATCGTGAGCTACGTTTCAGAAGGCATAGTGGAATAAGTGTGCATCTAGTCTGACAAAGGTGAGAAGATAACTTGGGGTGTTATCTTGCTCCTCATTGTATTTTATTAAATTGGTATGCTCGATGGACCAAAGGACAATATGTGGGTGTACCCTTTGTAAAATAAGTCTCCTACAAATAATTTTGTGAGCTTCACATGCCAAGGCACTATAACAAGGACATATAAGAAGAAAATAGAGAATTGGTATAGAAGAATGCATGATGTATTTAAGGGGGAATGGTGCATCCCTATAGAACTCCCCAACATTTTGGAGGGTCAGGAATATTTCATGGCATATCAATACTTCTTTTTTGGGAACTTTTACATGAATACGAGTGAGAAAATCCCTTGGTGTAAGTTACCTTTTGCGTTTACTCTTTTTAATTTCAAATATTTAATGAACAGGCTGCATAACTTGTGTAAGTTACACTTTGACACTCACAAGGTAGAAGAAGACATTCACATTCTGTGCAAGACATATGTTTACCCTAACAAGGAATCATATGTAGAGACAATGGAGTTTGATAATATAGATATAACTCCAAAGGTCATGGTTGTGGGGTAGATAGAGCCCGTGCACATGTATGTATATTTGAGGTTGAGGTATAAGGATAGATAGTACATCGTTGGTGAGGAATTTTCACTCCCAAGTCCTCTGAAGAAAAAACATACTATGGGTGCAAAGAGAAGACTTGATGATACACCCCCAAGATAGGAAAAGGACTTACAAAATGTCCTAGAGAGAGAAGAAGAAGTGAAAGAAGATAATAGTACACTAGATCATGGTAGAATAAAACTATGTAGGGGGCATAAATATACAGATGTGGGCACTAGTACTTCACACCCTGTGAGGAGGTCACCACACATAACACTTGTGAATAAGGTTAAAGAAGAGAGGATAATAAAGCGTAAGTATGTTCCCGTGAAAGATAGTGATGAGGATGGGTTGTCAGACAAGTCTACGTGACAGGATGTCTCCACACCTAGCATTTATGTTCGATAATATGAAGGGATCAGAACTGAGAAACCACATTTTGATATAGACATCCACAACATGATTTTACAGGATCATGATGAAGAAATCTATGATGGAGGAGATACAAAGAAAGTACATAGTATTGAGTAGGTAACTAGTGGCCCTGACATTGGAGTTGGAGAAGAGAATAAAGAAGGTGTTGGAGCACAGGAGCATACATATGAGCATGATAGTGTGAATAATTAGGAGGAAATGGTACAAACACCTAAGTAAGGGTACATCAATTACCCTACAAATATTATTCATGTAAGGTTCTAGAGCACTCTTGCCCTGAAATAATTATATGGATGGGAGCTAATGGACCCAGAGATGGAAAACATGTACACAAGGAAACAATTTTCCTAGAATATGTAGACTCAAATGGATGAGTTTGATTTTGATTTGTGTGAGGAATAATGTGCCACAAGATGAATGAAGAAGGCTCTACATTCTAAACATGTGACAATCAAGCCCACAGAGTTCTCTGATGAGCAGGTGAGCAATGCATTAACGAAGATAGCTACTGAGGTCACGCGCTGGAATGTTGATAAGGCATCTCTACCTTGAGAACTTTGCTCGAGAACAAAAAAGGAAAAGGAAAAGGAACTAAAGGGATTGAATAAATCAAAAGAGAGAGGATAAAATAGAGTGGAGACTTTCCTTGAGATGGCCAAGGAGATTGGAGAGGAAATTATAAAGGCACAACCACAATTTGAGAAACATGTAAGTGTAAAATTTCCATTGACCCTGCATTATTTAAGGACCTTAGTGCACTTTTTTTGGAAGAGGGAACTTGCGCGTGTGGCCCAAGTACAAAAGAAAAAGCTACATAGAGAAAGAATGAGGTTGCAGTTAAAAAAGATAGAGTAAAGAAGAAAATAGCGGGTAAGATAGTTTAATATGATGCCCCACTGCAAACCATTAAGGAATATTTAAAGAAGGAAGAATTGGTGTTGAATATTTGTGAAGATCCAGAGCCAATAATTAAAACAAGGACATTAGTTAAAGAGAATGAGGTCCCTGTCATAAAGAAAAATGAGACTCTGGGACATGAGGAGAGACTGACATTGCTAGCAGAGAAGCACGATATTCTCATAGCAACATTTTATCCTCACAAAGAGAAAATAAAATAACTTGGGAAACTAATAACACAAAGAATGGACATGATGGACGACATGACTTCAAGTTTGGAAAATTTTCTTAGATTACTAAATCATAAGGGAGACAATATGACGATGGATGATGTGCTTAGCAAAATTCCTGCTAATGTGAAGAAGGGACTCAGTGATTACAATTAGTTAGAAGTGGACATTAAGAACGAGTACCCTAAGTTTTTTTTTTCTACACAAGAATAGTTCCTAGTTTTTTGAAGTATTCTTACATCCTTTCATTTTTGTATAATCACTATTTACTTCATTTTTCTTTATTCTTTAGAGAGATAAGGTATGAGTATTCATTACCGAGGTGGCAATAACATTAGTGTGGGGTAATTATTTCCTGGTAAAATATTACCTATGTATCAAAGACACATATGGTAGAGGCATGGAATAAGAGGTGCATGGATAAGCACAGAAGGTTGAATGATTTGTTCCCTGAGTTTTCACACCTGAGAAGGAAAAATATCAAGACTTATCCATTTTTGACATACACAAGTTAAAAATAGGATGGAATATAGAGCACGGAAGGATAAGAACAAGAATACTTCTCAATGAAGGAAAAGGCTATTTTTGGAGAAATTGGAAGATCAAGAGACATGTAGTGGTAGATCTAATAATAGGATTGGATCTTGAGTTAATTATAGATAATCTATAATTAGGTGAATCTTTCATTCTTCTTTAGTTATCTTTGTAAACAGCGCATGACTATTTTGAACATGTGACCTATTTTTAGAGTGCATGGGTGGTGAATGGAAAGTCCCCACGCCATATATATATATATATATATATATATATATATATATATATATATATATATATATCACTATTTTGAGGGACTAAGATCTGGATTGTAACTGAGTTATGTTGCTAGTATGTATGTGCGCATGACTTTGTAATGATACTCATGGTGTATTCAGCTATTAGTTTGTCATGAATTAATATAATGGAACATTATGGATGGATATGGATTATTGGTGTCTCTATTTATGTTTATTGTATGGTGAATATGGTATTAATCCTTATGTCATCTATATGTTTTCCTTATTATGTGGGTTTCCAAATTTAGATTTGGTTATTATGATGAGATATATACTTTGATTGGGGTTATTAAGAATATTCATGCTAGCACCCAGGTAAGATAGTAAGAAATAGGGACTTGATACCTTTACGCACTTCAAATGAGAATTCAGATTTTTTTGGATGAAGTGCCAGTGTTCCTATGGTTTTGAGTGGGAAAATAAGACTACAGTGTTGGTGGAGCATTCTATAGACTGGTTTTAGAGTTGTCATGACTGTGATTTTCAAGATAAGAAGAAGAGTGAAAATGAAGGATTAAGCCCTGACCTAAATCACACCAATAATTTTATGATGTTATGGACATCCTGAATACCTCTCATACATGTTTCTATTTCATGGTTTTAAGGATAGAGTGAATGCATGCATGCAAAAGAAGACTGGATTTTGAAGGTTATACACCTAGTTGAGCATATGAGCTCTAATGTAGTCTTCAGAGTAAAATGGAAAGTTATGGAGCTCATCAAGGTCTTATAAGGATATGAGAGTACCCTTGTAACATTATCTTACACTCCATAACACTTGGAATGAGTTACAGTTTCTAGAAGACATATATTCCCATGTTATTAATATAATAAAACTGAAAAATGACAATTACAAAGTCAACATGTCAAACTGAAAAAATAATATTTTTCAATGGTTTTAGTTGTGAAACGAGTTGAGGAATATTTTCCAGGTCCTCTTAGGTGTCATATGTGTCATAAAAATCTCATGAAAGTTTTGATCTTGTAACTTGCATGTATATAGATGTAATGATGTTATTATGGTATTTTTTGGATAATGTCATACAAGACCTTTGGTACAAGTTTAAGAGATAAAAATATGAAGTATTTTTCAATTGGATATTAATAGGTTCTAAATTATGTAACCCTAAAATATAATTATGTCTATGTGTGTAGTAAAATTAGCTTTTTTATGCCTAATTGTGAGAGTGTAGGATTTGATTAAAAAGTGAGAATAATCCTTGTGTATGTGATCAAGTGTGTGTGACATGAAGACCGAATTATGAGTAGAAGAAGGACCTAATTAAGAGTGAATAAAATTAATTCCATGCATGTGTGAGTGAGTGAAAAAAATTGTGCATGAAAGAGGCCTTGAATATTTTACTTATTTTAGATTGAGAAGAGGAGACAAGAGTTGAATCATGAGGTATGTAAGAGAGATACTATTAAGTGAATAAGTGATCACAAATTTTTGTGTTAGAAAACCAAATGAAAGTAATCAAAAACTTGAAAAAAATCTTAAATTGTTGCTTAGAAAAATAGGGAGTTGGACCTTCCTTACAAGTTGGAGCTTATAGGAGGTTGATTAGATGCGTGATTGAATTCTTGGGAGTTGTTCCTTCCATGCAAGTATGAGCTTGCTAAGAGTCAAGTGGGTTCTTGGCTAAATTATGGAGTGGGTTCTTCATGTAGAGTGGGTTCTCAAAAAAAAATTAATCCTTGTAATGTCTTATGGGAAAATTGTTCAAGTAGTGAATTTATTTTAGTGTATTTTTCTCCCTTTAAGGGTTTCCCGCATGAATCATGGTGTTCATGTGTGGTTGTTTATTTTTTTCTCATGTTTGAATGTTTTTGTTTACACATGATTAAGGGTGATTAATATTGAATGGTATGTTGATATTTTAAATTGGTTTCAAAAGTTTAAGAAGTGTTGATTCACCCCTCCTCTCTCATTGTTTGTGTTTCCAAACATTCGTATTAGATCAGGTCCTCTTGGAGAAATTTTAACAGCTTGAAGGAGAAGCTATTAAAGCACAAGGATGGCTATGGAGATAATCTATAGAAGTATCTCTAAAGATAATTATATTCATGAATATGAAATCTCATATGAGGATAATGCTGAAGCTAACCTTGAAGTAGAATTGTTTAGTTCCCTTGACAAATTGAAGAAAAAAAGAATAAAGAACCATAAATTGAAGCTAATGGTGAAAGAGTATGAATATAAAACCAATATTCTTAAGGGAAGGTGGAGTAATAAGGATATAGAACATTAATATGGACTCAAAGAACTTAAATCATGATTAGAACTTATCTCAATATCTCTCAAAGCCAAAGAATAAGAAAGCCTCAAATCCAACACAAAGTTGAAATCTCAAGTTGATAGAGTAACAAAATCCCTTAAAGATAAAGAAGATACTTGCATGAGATATGAATAAGAATTGATAATCTTAAAATATGACCTAGAAGAAGCAAACCACAGGTTGAAGATGTATGGAAAGTTGGAGAAGAGATTTGAAGTTCTATATGGAATCCTAGATATTCAAAGAGCAGCAAGTGATAAGACATGACTAGAATTAAAAGGAGAGCCTATGAATAAGTGTGAATATGTAAATGTTGGTCCAAGAAGATAAAAAAAAATGAAGAAGGCCAAGGATACAAATCCAAGAAGGTATAACTCAGTCAGGAAACCTAATGCTTCAAGGTATGAAATATATTGCAATGGTTATTGCTTTAATTATAATGATTTCTAGCATAGAGCTAAGGAGTGTTGGAAGAAAGTAAAATATTACCATCCATGGAGAGATTATATATATGAGTGTTCAAGTAATATCACTTGTTTCAATTCTCAAGAAAAAGGACACACTTAGTACTACCTATTGAACCATCTAAGATAATAAGGCTTAAGAGTGTATGAAGTAAGATCAGTATGATACGATTCTCAAGAAAAAGGACAAACTATCAAGTACTATTTATGTGAACCATCTTGTCAAGTTTGGAAAAATGAAGGATCTAGAGGTAAGAATGTAGTAGTGTGTTAAAATTAGAACAAGTTTGAACATTTTTCTAGGAAGTTTCATGATCATAAGGTTGATGATTCACATCAATCTAGAAGAAATAACTATGTTGTATGTTACAATTCTCATGAACTTAGGAATTTTACAAAGCATTTTCAGCTAAAGGAACATTCTTGATATAGTAGCAATCTTCATGTATTTAAAAGGAAAGGAAAAAAGGTATACAAAGTGAAAATCAATCCTAAGAGTGATTCCAAGTCAACAATCTCTGATATATTCACAAGAAATAATAATGGTAGAAAGGATAATAAGTAAGAGATATTCATAGGAGAGAGCAGTTCAAGCAATATATCATAAAGTGTTGATAAGGTTTAGAAGGAAAAAGGAAAGAATAAGACAAGTCATGAAGAACCTTTAACCGTAACCTAGACAGTGAAAATGAATAAGGTATGTTTTTTAGGAATTAAATCAAAAGATGAGGACATAGGAGATGAAATTATCACATCTGGAAGGATATCCAAGAAGAGTGAGAACATCTCAAATGAAAAAATAGAAAGGATAGAGTCATCAAGCTCCTTTGATGATTATATACTATTCTAATGATCAAATAAGCATGATATTCCTTCTCTATGCTTCTAGAAGGTACTTTTCATCAGGATGAAGCATGGTGTGTCCTTGGAAGTGCACTATTATTTTCAGCTGCTCAAATTATTTTCAAATTTTAAACATGTAAATCTTCTAATGTATGTATGTTTAGCCCCTCTCATCAGGCCTTTATGCATGATTAAGTTTGAATAAGGTGTTGAAAGTTCTTACTTGAATGTCCAAGAAAAGAGAAGTGTGTATTTTTAATAACTAGGTATATGTTGCCAAATATGAGTCTCAAGTGTGTCTACGTTATACTACTCACTTAAAGGTCATGACTGATTTGATCAAAAGAGTCGTCATTCTTAGTTTTTATATAGATATGAGAAGTCTTCAAGAGAATGTAAAGTTGTGGAAAAGTGTCTTGAGTCCATGTCCTTGTATAAGTTGTTCTTGATTAGCTTATCAAGTCTATAATAGTATTTTATGATGATGTCTACCCAAGTCTTCAAATCACTGAATCACGAAAGGATTGAACAAGGTCAGTCAAAATATGCACTTGAATATGGTTGAGTCTTATTTGTTGGTCCTAGCTATTATGAGTGTGTATAATTCTCAATGTACATAATTTGTAGTAGTCCTCAAGAAGGAAATATCCATGAAGTAAGTTTCAAAAGTATTATACTAATCAAATGATAGTAAGGTACAGAAGATTTGAGTTAACTATATTCTTCATAGATTATCAAAGGTATAGTCCATCATGAAGAATAATTAAATTCACCTAGGGGATCAATGAAAATTATGAGTCTTCTCAAGGAGATATATATGATCTTGATTCCATAAAAGTACATCAAGTTATGTGATGAAGAAGAAGTGGCTAAAGGGTTAACCTAGTTATAGAAGGGAAATTTGAGTTTAAAGAGAGTTTTTAATCACCTTTTGTGGCCTTGGTGGTGTGGTTCATTCACTGTTAGAGAGAAATTGTTTGTAATAGTTGTATAATAGATTTCAAATCTATGGATAGAACTTGATTAAATAAAATGTATGTATGTTCATAACCTTGAATCACATAGTAGGAGATATCTAAAAGGGTGGTGAGATGATAATTCCTAGGTTTCATTAATTCAAAATGTTTTGGTGGTGCATTGTGATTGACTCACATGAGATTTTGGTAGAACTCTGTAATAGAGTGAGATTTGAGCACAATTGGGTCTAAAATGGAAATTTGGGAGAATATTTATAAGAAATACTCACAGTTCATGACTTATAGATGTGTGATCATATAGTGTAGACCTTAATCAATCCTCATATCCCTTAACAAATAATAATAAGTCGTTATTTCATTTGAGAATATTGTGAAGAAACTCAAAACCCTTTTTTTCGTGAGCAGAGTAGTTAGAAATTTAATCATTTCATAGTTGTATGACAAGGAGGATCCTCACTATTAAATTTATTACATGTAGAAAGAATAAATAGACATCAGGGTGACATTGCAGATGATGAAGTTGAGTTTTAGTCTTTTTATTGAAAAATATCTCTTTCTAATTCACAATACTAAACCCTCTTAGGGTTTGAAAATTTAACATCATTCAAGACATCACACTTGTTTATAGAGTTTACAAAATTGTAGAAAACACATACATAGGAAAATTAAACAAATTAAAGAGTAATTATTGCAAGACATGTGTTGGTCAGTCAAAATATGGCACTTAGAAAAAAACATATAAAAGGTTCACATGGAAGAACAAAGTGTATTCAAAGGCATGGAAGGGTCAGGAAAGAATCACATGTGAAGAAGAGAGATAGAGTTGGGACTTGGCCATTTTCACATGTACAAGCTATTTTTGGAGATAGCATTCCAAACACACAAACCAGTTAAAGACTTGTGCGACATGCATTGGCTATTTTTAGAGGATCGACTACAAAGCACTTTGCATGGGTATAGGCTGAGAATAGATTTACTACTAACAGATAACTAGAAGAATACTATTGTTAGTGCACTTGCATGTGTGGCTATTATTGTAACGGCGCATGGCTAATAATAGAATGTGACTTATTTTTGGATTAGGTAAGTGGTGAAGGGAAATTCCCCACCCTTATAAATGTGTATTGGTCTGTGTAGTATGATATATACAGAGATAGATATAAGTATGAGAGTGTGAGAGCAGAGTTAGTATGAAGTTATGTTGTCAAGTTTTGTTATGTGCATAAGTGTATACTACTGTTATTGTAAGGAATCTTCTGTGTATTATTGCATTTAATATAATGGAGGTTATTGGTTGAATCAAGGTGTTAATCATGGTTTTAGTTTATTACTGCACAAATGATTTTGCTATGTTTATCACGTGATTCATGATTATTTAAGATATAGATCTGGATATGTTATGAAGAATGTTATATTAATTATGGATCTAAATGTATTAAGTCTTCATCATGTTAACCTCCTACAACAACAACCCGAAAGAGGGGTCTAGTAACTTTATGTGCTTCGGGTGAGTGCTCGGTCTAGGATGAGTGACGTGTCAGCGTGCCTAGGCTTTTACCGGTGAATTCTAGGCTACATCATTAGTTCCATTATCGGGAAATATTTTTTAGTTTTTTTTAGGATGGTTCACGATGAATACATATCAGTTGACCCTAGCAAGTGTTGATGAGTGGATACATGTCCTAGAAGAAGAATACACATGACGGTTCAGCATTGGATCTGAGTTTAACAAACGCATGTGGGTGGAGCAGAATTTGTATGACTATTTGTACCAGAGATTCTTCATTATCTTTACGATATAATTGTACGAGTGGCTGGTTCCTTATGCATCAAAATAGAATTGGATGTATCACACACTTTTCTGGACGTAAGAAGAATTTCAGACCCTTTATGATGTTGATCTAATTTTGACTCGCGCTATGAATACATGGTTCCATGGTGTTTTGAATAGCTATATCTTGGAGTACTCAATTTCCACTTATTCATGCCTAGAGGTAGCTGAATTCAAGTTCTTACAATGTCCCAGGGGAGCTTACCTACAAGGCATTCCACTAGTGATCAAAATTTTGATGGTAACCCTGAACTTGGAGAGCAAACTAATGGCTAACTAAACCCAACCATGCGTGGGGGCAGGAGTAGGTTTGGTGAAATATGGTAGATCTAGTGATAGAAATAAAAAGAGAGGAAATGTTTCTTAATTATAATGAGGCACGTAAGAGGGAGATAGAGAAGTAGTGGGATGTTGTAGAGTGAATGGCGTTGTGGAGAGAGATAGTTCGGGAAGGGTTTGAAATTCATGCAAAATATGGGGAACCCAAGCATCACAAACTCCCCCATTTGGGAAAGCATGACATGGAACCCTCCTTGGCCTCACATAGAAGCACACCAACAGAGACAACCTAGGCTACAGGCATGCATTTGAATCCACCTGGCAACCTTTCCCTTGCACTTGGTTTTCCAATATCTAGTACAACAAACAGTCAACAAGATAATTTAATCCATAGGAGAGTAGGAGTGAGTCACATAAAAATAAAAATAATGATAACACAAATGGATTTGGTGTTATGTGGGAGTACCTTTTTAGGTGTATAATCTATGCAAAATTCAAGCGCGTAGACATTTGGACTCTCTTCTGGGAGTAGTAATACTTTGTAGATTGTAGGGGTGTAGTTTAGTACTACTATTAGGACATAGGGAATTACATCTTCTGGTCCAAATCTAACTAAGGGTTCAGGATCAAGAGGTATAGGTGGCTCTAGTTCTGGTGGATCTGGTGGTTCTAGAGGTAGAGAAAACATATGAGGTTCTGGATTGGGTGGGCAGGGTCTGTACCAACCCCAAAATATTTACATGGAGATGTCTCTTCATCTTCCATAGTAAAGGGGCATAAAAGATGTTGCTGAACATGTACACATGTGTGAAATATTGTGGTGTGCAAAATAAATCATGACTTCTGAGCATAGGGCAATTCAATTTGTTACTACGTTACAAGGGAGCGCACACAATTGGTATAGAAAGTTTGACCCTGATCAAACTTGCATACACTATGTATCCTTAAAATATTCTTTCCTAAAATATTTTCACATCCTTGAGTTTGATCAAAATAGTATAAGTGCACTCAAGAATATTAAGAAAGTCACTACTGAGAGTTTCAGAGAATATGATGCTCATTTCAAAACACTATTATCCATATTTCTTATGATATTCATGCAAGCCAGCATATGCAATGGTTCGTTGGAGGCCTAATAACACCTTTTAGAAGGGAACTATCACATAAGACAGACACTTATACACATGAAGAATTGGAAGTAGCTTTACGCGTTGAGGTAGTTAGATTATAGACATTGGAGTGAGCCCATTTTTAGAAGCACAAATCATAGCTATGAAAAAGCAGTTGGAGAAACTATCAGAAAATTCAGCACATAATATGCGCACGGGGATTTGGTGCATAGATTGAAAAGTGAAAGGCCACACAAAGGATATTTTTCCCCACATATTAGTGTGTGAATTACTATTGGACTATTATATATGCCATCTAAACCATGATGTTAGTTGTTACTCATTACTACAATGCGTGATAAGGAAGAATGCTTCATGCTACTGTAAAATCTGTAGGTCCACAACTCATGACATAGAAGACTGTCGACTGATTGGTCAGATCCATGATGCTATAGACATCATTTTACAATAGACAGGATTTTTAGATAACTCTAAAGTTAAGAATGAGCATCAAGATTGGGATCACAATCAGGCACATTCTGATCGAAATGAAGAGCGTTTTGAAGGAGGTCATGGAAGAGGTGTAGGGTTTCGAGGAGGATATGGAGGTCGAGGCTGTAGTGGTGGAAGGAGTGAGTTCCATCACTAAATGTGTTACACATGTGGATCTCCTCACCACTATAGGTGTGAATGTCCTCATAATATTACATGTTCTTTCTATGGAAAGAATCATAGCTATGAGGAGTGCCTAGACTTGTATGAGAATATTATCAAGCAACATAAAAAAAGAAAACAAAGGCACAGGGATGGTAAGGATACAGTACACTGTGGAAAATAAGTGGATGCCAAAGTTAGAACTAGAATCTGAGGCATTGCAGGTAAAGATCACGACCCATGTTGAAGTAGTGCACACCAAAGAGGCATTGTAGTAAAATTATACCATCACTAAGGAGGAGGTTCTACATGCACGGTACCCAAATCCTACCCATCAAAAGGAGGTTTAAAAGGAAACCATGGAGGTAGGTAGGAACGTTTATGGTGAAATACAGTATTTAAAGGAGAAATCATGGAAGATAGAGAAAAAGAAAGCATCAAAGGCGGTCCAAACTGATATGGATGATTTGAAATATGTGTGCAAGATTTTGTGTCAAGAGAATATCATTCCACTATTGGGGAATTGGTTAAAAGGAAACACTCTACACACAAGTACTGAGATTGGGTGGAAGATCCTACATGCAAATCTTCCCCCTCATAGCCTCGATTATGACAAGGCAATAACTCTAAATGTTGTTGTGGATGGGTGGCTATTGAGTAATATATTGATTGATAAAAGCATGGAAGTCAATGTTCTTACCTTAGATGCATGGGTACAAATGGGGAGACCTCCATTGTAGAAATCCTCTAATGTATTGTTCATGGCTAACTGGACTAAGGCCACTCCCATTGGATTTTTAAAATATGAATCCATTACCATACAAGGAGCCAAGTTCACTAGAGATTTTGAGGTTTTAGCACTAGCAGAATGAGATAGTTTCTTAGCTCTATTGGGGCATACTTGGTGCTATGAAAATAATGCTAACCTTTAGTTCAATAAGGGTTATATCATCTTTGAAAACAAGGAGGAAAGAGTTATTATCCCAGCCCTTGAGTGAAGAAGACATGAATTGGATTTATGTATGTGTCATCCAAGATCCAAAGGTGCTTGAGCAATGTAAAGAAGGAATCCTTCAGTGGGAGGATGCATAGTCTATTAGCGATACTAAAAGTGTTGTTTTTGATAATTGGGCTCATAGAACTTATGAGTTAGTAGGGTGAAAACCATGTTATATCAAGAGAATAGGTAGAAACTCAATACCTTGTTACACCGGAGAAGGATACCCTATGTTTTTTCTACGCGCCATGGAAAGAAGAAATATGCTAGCATATACACTACGTGGGATAATAGCGCACTGGTGGCTAGTCCACAAGGATAATCTTGTAGGATGGAATGAAATTAGGATTGATCTTACCACTAGGTTATTCAGGATTAATGCACCTACTCAAATCTTCACTTATCATGGTAATCAACCTATTTAGAACCACGTTCAGCAGTTTGAGAGACTCTGAAAAGAGGGGCAGGAAGCTTTATAACCTTCGCTCTAGGTGCACAATTTTTATTCCACTTTACATGGCTACACATGTGCTTAGTATGTATATGCATAACTCCATAGAGAGACTGGAAATTGGAAGCATTTAGTTGCAAGAATGACCCATACATTTGACTTCTTCTCTTCCAAGCCTCTGGTAGAAGAAGCATTAAAGGTTATAAAATGCTTAACTATGGGGGATAGTACCAAGAAGGAAGAAATCATTCAAGATTTATTAGATGAAGCAGATTCAATAGAAAATCTTTTTGAAGAAAAAGATGTCGATGCCACACTACTTCATCATGATTACCTTGAGAAAGAAAAAATAAAAATGGTCTTCTTAGTGGATGATGAAGAAGTATAAAATCTGGATATGAACCATTCAACAGGTAGGCATGAGGTGTTGGAAAATGTAGATAAGACCATGCACGTCTATCATGAACCTATGAAGAAAAAGAAAGTGAATATTGGATCAGATACTAAACCTAAGGAGGCCATAATAGGATACTATTGGTCAGACTCTGAAGTGGCAAAAATTAGAGTTACTATGGGATTATCAGGATTTATTCCCTTGGGGGTACCATGAGCTTAAAGGCATTCATGAATCATTAGGGGAGATGTGGATAAATCTTAAAGAGGGTGCATGCCCAATTAGAAAGAGACCCTACAAGATGAACCCCAACTTGCATGAAAAGGTCAAAGAAGAGATTAATAAAAATTTTAAGTCTAGAATCATCAAGCCCCTAGACAAGTCATAATGGGTTAGTCCAATGGTGATCAGTATCAAGAAGGATGGTTAGATTAGGATCTGTGTGAACTACAAGGAGCTAAATGCTGCATGTGTGACTAATTCCTTTCCAACGCCATTCATTAAGGAAATACTAGAAGGCGTTGTAGGGTATGAAATCTATTAGTTTATAGATGGGTTCTCTGGGTATCATTAGGTTAGAATTACCCAGGAGGATCAGGAAAAAATACTTTTACTACTGAATGGGGTAGCTTCACCTTTATTGTGATGCCTTTTGTTCTGAAAAATGCACCTGTTGTATTTTGACGCATAGTTGTTCAGGCATTCAAGGACTTTATTCACAACTTCTTGCAATTTTATTTGGATTATTGGACGGTGTATGGATTAGTTAAATATCATTGTGATAATGTGTGCATAATGTTTGAAAGATGTAGAAAAATGAGTATCTCTTTGAACATCAAGAAATGCATATTTTCTACACCATTTGGGATACTATTAGGACACATAATCTACAAGGAAGGTTTGTTGGTTTATCCAGCTAAGGTTGCAGTCATTATTGGCCTAAAATATCCTACCAGTCAGAGTGAGGTGCACAAATTTTTGGGTCATACAGGGTATTACAAGAAATTTATTAAAGGATATGCCAAGGTTTCTACACCTTTGGAGGAGTTACCGAAAGGAAAATGTATGTTCTACTGGGGGAACCGCAGCAATGTGCATTCGAGACATTAAAGGAGAAACTTACTACCTCACCTATTTTTCATTTTATTTTGTGGGACCAACCATTTCATGTACATGTGGATGCCTCTAGCATGGCCATTGGTGTGGTATTGTCTCATCCTGGAGAAGGTATTGTAGATCATCCTATATGTTTTCGTAGTAGAAAGTTGACTCCTGCAAAGAAGAATTACACAACTACAGAGTGTGAAGCTTTGTCAATGATCTATGTGCTACATAAATTCAGACAGTTCCTGCTAGGTACACCATTTATATTTTATACAGATCACATGGAATTGAAGTATTTTGTATATAAGCTCATTTTACAAGGGCATATATGCAGATGGGTACTCTTATTTTAAGAATTTGATTTCACAGTTATGGTCAAACCAGGGAAAAGTGATTCTAGATGAGACCATTTATCCAAAATACAATCAGGAGAAGAAGCATAGGAAATTGAAAATACCATTCCCAATGCACAGTTATACTGGTTACAATGCACACCATCGAAATTAGAGGACATTGATTTCTTTCTATGAACAAACATGGCACCAGAAGGAATGAAATCCTTAGAGAAGAAACAACTTGTTATACATGTGGCACCTTATATGTTAATTAGCTGTGACCTATACAAATGGGCTATACATTTTTTTGGTCCTATTTCATCGGCCCCACACAGGACTAGATAGCGTTATATCATAACTTGCACAGATTATCTGACAAGGTGGGTAGAAGCAACACCTACAAGGATTGTATAGCGGCTACAGCAGTCAGGTTTCTATGGGAAAATATTATTATGAGGTATGGATGCCCTTTAAGTTTGACCAGTGATAGGGCACACACTTTCTAAATGATACAATCATAATTTTATTCAATTAATTCATGATTGCACACCATAATATTACACAATATCATCCTCAAGCCAATGGGATTGTTGAGGCTTTCAACAAAATTTAGAGTTAGACATTGACATAAATTTGTGATGTTGGAAGAAAGGATTGGGATGATAAAGTATTTGCAGTACTTTGGGAATATCATATAACATAGAAAAGGTTGAACAAAGCCATATCATTTCATTTAGTGTTTGGAGCGAAAGTATTTTTTCCTATAGAATTCACGTTACCATCTTTGCGTATAGCATGCACTAGAGGTCTAGCTTATGAGAAAGCATTAGAAGAATGGATTAAAAAGTTAATTAAGCTAGATGATCGATGAGCAATATAATGTTGGAGTTAAAAATAAGAAAAGGTTAGGCAAAAATCATGGCATGATAGGAACATCAAGGATACAAAATTTCACAATTGGATAGATGGTTCTCCCTTATGATTCTAAGTTTTTGCTCTATCTAGGCAAACTCAAAGTACATTGGTTGGGGTCATATTTTATCACTCACATACTTGAAATAGGCCCTTGCCAATTAGAGGCGCTTGATGGAACATTGTTACCCGAGTACTTCAACGGGAGTAGGTTGAATCCATACTATAAATAAGTCTTCTTGGTGTTATAATAAGGTAGTGTTGCCATTTAGATTAGGTTTTCAATTCCGTATTTCCTTAATTATTTCCTTCTTCATCGTTATACTTTGTTAATTTAGTTTGTATTTTTTTGTAATAAGCACGTTTACGCACCAAAAGCTAATTTCTATTTGAAGCATTTGTATGCATAGAGGACTGCACATACCCTTAGTGTGGGGTGTTTATCAATATCTAGGTACATAACTATTGAAAAATAAGTACACATAAAAGGAACAAACTACTACGGATGCTATTCAAGTTGGAGAATTGGAAAAAAAAAAAGATTTCTTCTAGAAAAGATGACCATAGATGGAGATAAATGATGGAACAATATAACATGAGATAAGTAGAGGCTATGAATAATACTAGTGGAAGGCATAGTGATGAGGTACTCGAGTGCATGGAAGCACACTGAAGAGAAGTCTATTTTAGAAAGTAGGAGGGCACGCTAGAAAGTTATGATTGGGGAATGAATATGTACCGCATGGAAAATGGAAAAAAAGGATCAATTAATGAGGATTTTTAGTAGGTGAAGGAGTAATAAATACACTAAGTTTTTGAAAATCTATAAAAATATAGGATGCGAGTTTATTTTTACCATTATAAACACAATAATTTGAAAGATCCAAGTGTGACTGGACTGCGAGAAGAGTATTCAGGTACGAAGAGTGTGAATCGAGAAATGACAAGTAGATTTGTGTGCAAAGGTAGCTTGCATCCCCAATTGTGAAGGGTTTGAGCAAAGCAAGGCATTGCAAAAGAGCTAAGGCACGTAATTTCAACTAGGGCATGTTGAATCAAGCTAGGGTTTGGGTTTACACATTACAGGAGATAGAAGGTGAATATTTGAAGTTAGAATATTTCAGGTTATAGATGGCACCAAAGAAAGAACCTATTACAGGAGCTAAGGGGAAGAAGAAAGTGGAAGTAGAGGTTAAAATGACTCCTAAGAGTAATTTCTCATAAATGCAGTTGTTATCCAAAATAAGCCCCTTGTTTATTTTTGACTTTCTTTCATTCCTTCCTTCTTTGTGCCTCATTCAAATTTTTCCACTTTTTAGGCACTCAAAATCATCTGTAAATGGCTTCATTAGATAGAGAATTTTCTCACCTTTCTAGAAAGGTAAACTTTTCCTTCTAACTCCTCGTATTTTGCAAGTTATGGCTCGGCGGAGTTTTTGAGGGAAATTTTCCCTGGGAAGGCCCACAACCAATAGGAATGTGCCACGTGGCAACGGAATGGTGGGTCAGTAGAGGTAAGTTGGAAAATTCCTTAAAAAGTGGGCGGGGTGCAAAGCAAAAAATTTTCCCGTGGGGCCGCAGAGGGAAAGAAATGGTTTAAACCCATAAACCAATAGGAAGGCGCCATGTGGCGGCGGAGGCAGGACCGGTGGGGGTAAGTTGGAAAAATTTCCAAAAATGGCGCAAAGAAAATTTTGTCCCAGAAGCCAAATGTCGAAGAAGAATGTGCCACATGTCCATGAGGGTGGTGGGAGTCAGAGGGGTGGAGTAAATTTTGGCTTTTTACCAAAATAGCAAAGGGCAAAAATGAAAAAATTGGCCCGCAGGCCCGCCAAGAAGAAAATGGAAATTGGCAGCCCCCACAGAGCAAATAGGAGGATGACACATGTCCTATTCTCGGTAGAGGTCGGGGGTATGGGGAGAATTTTGAAATTTTTCCAAAGTGGTTGGCAAAATCAAAAGAAAAATTTGGAGCGCGTGCCCACAGAAAATAGGAGGATGACAGTGTCCCGGAGCGATGGGGCACGGAGGAATTTTGGATTTTTTTCCAAAATTCAAAAAAGCGTAAAATGGCCATTTGAACCCACGGACCAATGGGAATGCACCACATGGCAGCAGAGTAGCAAGGTGTGGAACTTTTTGGGGAATTTTTCCCAAATTCAAAATAGGGGGAAAAATTTTAGGTTTCGGCCCGCCGACCTGATTTTTGCCCCAGTTTTTCCCTAAATCTTCAGAGGGGCATATCTTTTGATGCAAAGCTTAGGTTTTCTTGATTTTGGTGTCATTGGAAAGCTATTGAAGTCCTCTACATGATGGAATATTTAAAAAAAATTGGTGGAGTTTAGTAAAAGAAAAATTAATAAAACACTTTTGGCATGGGGAAAAGAGCAGAACCGACATTCAACCACCATTTTTAATGCAGTATGGCTTCCATTCTTCTCCAACATGGTCAAAAATCTTGGGGAATGAACTTTTAAGGGTACCCATTCTATTTTGATGGATCTTATCAGTGTTTTAATCATTCATTTTCAATTTTCCCGTGTTTCTCCTTCATGAACTCAATTTTTCATTGTTAAAAGCCCATTTTGGCTCTTTGATAAAGGGTTGGACATTTTTTATGTTCTGCAAGCCACGTCCTTCACCCTGGTAAGTGGATTTGTGGAATATCAGACCTTTTTTAGGACTGCAACATGTTTTCTAACTCCTTTCTATTGTAATGCACTGTATTTAAAAATGGAAAAGACAGTGCAAGCTATGTGAATGAATTTTCAATCCTTTCTTGTGTTGTTTGCTCTATCCTGATCCTTCATTACAATTTTAGTAATTTTTGCATGATTTGTGTTGCATTTTTATAATCTGTGTCAATCTACATAAATAGATGTTCACGACTCCTTTGGTGTATCACCTTGTTAGTTTAGTTTTATCTTCTTTTCTCTCTTCTATCCTCGTCTTCTTAGCAGAATTAGAGTAGGATTTGAGTTAAACCTCTGAAAATTTCATGCATACATCTAATCAAAGGAGTAGAGGAACTAGCCTTTAATCCGGAGAATTTTTTTCCCATTTTTGCAAGTCCCACATCTTGGGGAAAAGATTCCATGTTGTGCAATCACACTGGATGCCCATTATCAAACTAGAAATCTGAGAAAACATCCAGGGGTGCTGTGAATTTGCACTAACAGTTTTGGCATGCCTGATGGGACCTTAGAGGTCTTCATATTCATTACAACAAAGTTGATGTGCATTTTTTGTAAGTTTCTTGCTTAAAAAGAGCCCTGATTTGCACATCTGGCGACTCCAAAGAGATAAAATCAACTGGTTTCAGCAGTCCAAGTCTGAAGATTCATGAGAAGGATCCAAACAAGGTCAAGGGCTAGAGAAGAGGGATTGTCTAAGTATCTACAGTTATCCCCAGGAAGAAGAGAGAGGGGAAGAAGAATTCAAAGGTCTCCATCTCCACCAAATAGAACTCTATCAACTCCTCCACCTGGTAGACCTTTCACCCAATCAACAAGGGTTCTCAGGCCAATCAGAATGGCACAACACAACCCTTATGTCAACTTCACTGGCAGCAGCCCACTTGCTCTCAATGCACAAAACCCAGTTCCAGTTGTAGCATTGAAGAAACATCCCATACTTTACTGGGGAAAATCAGACCACTCCTGGTGATCATGTCAAAGACATTGCTAATGTTTGTGCAATCCATGAGATTGTTGAGATGTAAATTGTTGTCAAATTGTTGGCATCTTCATTCAAAGGGAAAGCCTTGCAATGGTTCAGGAGCCTTGGGGTAGTCTCTATCCAAAATTGGAACCAGTTGTGCATAGCTCTCCATGAGCAGTTTGGAGAAAAGGGAGATAATTTGTCTCTATTGGAACAACTGACAACTATCAAGAGAGCTCCCAATGAGCAGCTAATAGACTTCAATTTCAGATTTCAAAGGACCTGGGATAGAATCCCAGTGATAGTAAGGCCAACAGCTGAAGGTGCTTTCTTATACTATCTCAAAGCTTTAAATTCTGATATTTCTATGTTAATCCAATCCATGGGAGGTGCAAATATACCTGCAGCTTATAACATTGCCATTAGGGCTGAGAATTGTTTGATCCAAGCTGGTAAACTAGCTCCTAGGCCTCCCATGCCCTTATATCCAAACTTGGAAAGCCCAAGCACTAGTCAAGCACCTACTTTAGCTCCTATTCCCACTCCTAGAAATCAGAGTTCAAATGAAACTTCTACTTCATCCTCTAGTGCCTCAAATGAACTTCAAGAAGTCATGAAACAATTACAAAATTTAGGCAATGAGCTGGTTACACTCAAGAGGCAGCAAGACCCAAAGTTTTAGACCTTCTTATCAGTCTCAAACTCAGCCTAATAGGCAACCATATCAGCCTAATAGGCCACCCAATCTAGCTACAAATCAAAATCAAGTAAGGCCTCCTGCCAATAGACCATTTCAGCCCTATAACCCCAATGTTGCATCTACCTCTAAAGCCTTAGTGCCAGTGCAAAATAATATAGCTCAAGAGTATGATTGGTGTTTCCCATGCAATGAACCTCACAACCATTCTATGTGCTTCAATGGTGCTTTGAACCAAGCTTTGATGGTGACAAAAAATGGCGTAGAGAGTGAGGTGAGTCAAGAAATAAACCAACAACAAGGAACATCTCAGCAAAATACAACTCCAAATGAGACTACACTTGTGAATTGGCTAGGCTGAAGATTTTTGTGGTATGAATCAAACAATTTCTCAGAATGTAGCAGCTAACACACGGTCAAAGAAGAGGAATATTGGTGAAGGGAAGCCATTAGCTCCAGGTGATCCACAACCTTCCATCACTCCACAAAGTGTTGGCAAGTAAAATGTAGTTCCAAATGTGCAAGGACAGCCCAAGCCACCTTCTAGACCAGCTCAAATGCCAGCTATTGCAGCCCATGTACAAGAAAAGAATGTGCAGGCTAAGGGGTAGAAAAGAGATGTTTCATCCCCATTTAGCATCATTGAACAAATGAAGAAGACAAATGTGAATATATCTATGTGGGAATCACTATCCATCCCAGGCCAAAGGGATCTACTACAAGCTGCCATGAAGAATTGGTCAACTTCAAATCAGCAAGCTCATATGCAAGAGAAGGTACTCACAAATGTTGCTCAGCTTGGAGGACAACAAGGTAAAGTTTTGAAGCCCCCTCCATTCTATGTTTCATTGATCATTGGGGATAAACTAGTACACAATTATATGATTGATTCTGGGGCAAGTAGTTCTGTGATGCCCAAGCAAATAGCTGATCAGTTGGGCCTCCAATATGAAGTCATATCAAAAGGGGTGGTGCAACTGGATGGGACAGCAGTAACAACAATGGGGGTAATTAAAGATTTGAGCCTCACTTTGCATGCATGCCCCAATGTCACTGTTTTGCAAGATGTGTCAGTGATAGATTTACCACCACTTTTTTCCCTATGTTTGTCAAGGGATTTCACAGCTAGAATTGGAGGGTATTTATCTACTGATTGGTCACACATGTTGTTTAGAACCAGATATGGAACTAAGGCCACAATTAGGTCTAAACCTATTGCAAAATTTCACATTGAGCCTCATACTCCAAGCCCAATCAATGCCAACTATTCAATATTTGATCAAGAGGATTATCCAGGCACCGATGAAGCTGACACCAAAGTTGGAAGCATCCCAGATTTGACTCTTGATGAATGGGCAAGAAAGGTACATGCTTTTGATCCCTACAAGGAAATAGAGGAATCTGAACTAGGATTTTATTACATACATGAAGAAAATCAGCCTATTCCTAGCATCACCAAGCCAGACCATAAAGATGACAATGAGGTATGGCAGCTGTTCTTTGATGGATCAAGAAGTAGACAAGGTGTAGGGGGGGAGCTATGCTTGTTTCACCTCAAGGCATTAAGTATTATTCAGCTTTTATATTTTAGTTTGCATGTTCTAACAACACTGCTGAATATGAAACTTTGATACACAGATTGCATTGGTCAAGAAAGAGAGGTATCAAAAACTTAAAAGTCTTTGGTGATAGTGAGCTGATTGTTAATCAAGTTAAATGAAAACATGCTGCCAAAAATGACCTACTCAAGTGTTATAAGATAGGGTGTGGGACCTCATTGAGGATTTTGAAGGCTTTGGCATCAACTCCATCCCTAGGAAAGAAAACCAAGCTGCTGATAGGCTTGCAGCAGTTGGGGCAGCCTTTGATGTTGTGGAGAGTATCAAGGAAGATAAAGTGTAGCCAAACATTCATGTGATTGTAAGGCCATCAGTGCCAGACAATAATGTAAGTTGGCAAGTGTTTGAAAGTGACCAACAAATCATCAATTTCTTGTAAGAAGAAGTTGAGTTCTCAACCAAAAATCAGGAAAAGTTAGAATAGCAGTATGGTGATCAAGTGGTACAGTTGAGAACCAACAAACTTCCAAAAGTACTTGTCACTTTGGATTCCATCTTTAATCCTAATGATCAATTTAGGAAGGAAAAGCAAACATCCAAGTCAAGGGAGAAGATTCAGTGCCCATCTCAGTGGGAGAAGGAAAATCACTTCAAATTGGTAAAGTGACAACCAAGCAAGAAAGGTATGAGTTCATGCAACTTTTCCAAGAGTTCCCAGATATATTTTCTTGGAGCTATGAAGACTTGAGGGGTTTCAATCCCAAGCTAGCTCAACACACAATTGAATTAGATCCAAGTGCTAAACCCATCAGGTAAAAACAAAGACCATTCAATCCACACATGGAGCCTCTCATGAAGAAGGAATTGAATAAGTTAATAGAGGCAAGTATCATATTTCCCATCAAGCATTCAAGCTGGGTTGTAAACTTGGTTCCAGTTAGAAAGAAGAGTGGAGAAATCAAGATTGTGTGTAGACTTTAGAGATTTGAATAGAGCATCCCTCAAGGATCATTACCCACTTCCTTCTATGGAGCAGATTTTGCAAGTTGTTGCTGGCTCTGAGAGGTTTTCATTACTAAATGGTTATTTAGGGTATAATCAGATCATGGTAAAGAAATCTGATCAGTTTAAAACAGCCTTCACCACCAAATGGGGAACCTATGCATATAGGAAAATGCCATTTGGGCTGTCTAACGCTAGAGCTACCTTCCAAAGGGAAATGGATATGGCATTCAAGGGATTGATCAACAAAATAGTGTTGATATACCTAGATGATATTACTGTATTTTCTAAAAGTGCAGCAGATCATCTCTTTCATTTGAGACAAGTGTTCCAAAGATGTAGAAGATTTGGGGTATCCTTGAATCCCAAAAAATGTATTTTCCTAGCTCATGAAGGAAAGATCCTAGGCCACATTGTTTCCAAAGAGGGATTAGCAATTGATCTAGAGAGGGTTGAAGCAATAAAATCACTTCCATTACCAAGTCACAAGAAGGCCCTTCAAAGTTTCTTGGGAAGAATCAATTTTGTTTGAAGGTTTGTTCCAGATTTTGTAGCCCTTGTCAAGCCAATAACTATGATGTTGAAGAAAAGTATGGCTTTCAAATGGATAGCTTAAGGTAAGGCAAGTTTTGAGGCTAATCAAAGAGGCTATCTCACAAGCTCCAACTCTCATTAACCTAGATTTCTCTAAGGATTTTATCCTTTATGCATTTGGAGGTGATGATACAATTTCTGCAATTTTAGTACAGAAGAACAAAGAAAATGTAGAGCAATCAATTGCCTTCTTTAGCCAAATCTTGGAGGACTATGAGGTGAGGTATTCCTTCATTGAGAAGCATGTTCTTGCAGTGATTAGGAGCTTGAAGAAATTTAAGCATCTAGTTTCAAACAACAAGGTTCAACTATTGGTTTCTCATGTGGGAGTTAAGGACTTCCTCCTCAACAAAGACCTAAATGAAAAACATGCATGGTGGATTACTCCTATCATGGAGTATGACATTGAGATCAAATTCATTAAGCTGGTCTAAGGAAAGGGATTGTGTGAGTAACTGGTCTTGAGCAAATCAATGGAAGCAAGCAATGGGAAGGATGTTGTTTTGGCGTTGCAAGATAACCAAGAACAAGAGGTGTCCAAGAAGAGAATGGTGGTATGCTCACTCCTTGCTAGACCCAAGACATAATGCACTTCTTAAAAATAGGCCTATGCCCTCCAAAAATGAACGAAACCAAGAGAAGACACTTCAGATTGCAGGCTATCCCATATGCACTTGTTGATGGTGTCTTGTTAAAAAAGGACATAAATGGAGTGCTGCTGAGATGCATTGGGACAAATCAAATTAATAGAATGTTAGAAGAGTTCCATGGTGGATCATTTGGGGTTAATTTTGCTCCAAGAGTGATATCCCTCAAGATTATGAAGGCTGGCTATTATTGGCCCAAGGTGTTTAGTGATTGTTATGCATGGATCAAGAGGTGCAAAAATTGTGCATTCTTCATAGGTAAGGAAAGATTAGAAGCCCTTCCATTACACCCAATTTCAGTTGACCAGCCATTCATGCAATGGGGTTTGGACTTCATTGGATTCATTAACCCAAACTCAAGCCAAGAACACAAGTGGATTCTAACAGCAATAGACTACTTCACCAAATGGACTGAGGCGGTGGCACTCAAAGAGGTAAATGAATCTAGCATTCTAGACTTCTATGAGGGGATAGTAACCAGATTTGGTATACCTGCCACTATAATATCAGATAATGCATTGGAATTCATAGGATCAAAGGTAACTGAATGGGCTGTTAAGAATGGGATCTATCTGAGCACTTCATCAAATTATTACCCTCAAGGTAATGGCCAAGCTGAGTCTACCAACAAGAACCTATTAAGGATCATCAAGAGGAATCTTGATGAAAATCGAAGGACTTGGCACACTAAACTTAAATCAGCCTTATGGGCTGATAGGATAACTCCCAAGAGATCCACCGGTAACTCTCCATTCAGACTTGTTTATGGAAGAGAGGCAATCTTGCCTATGTCACTTGAGTTGCCAACATTGGAACTCATGAAGCAATTGGAATTGTTGGAGTTTGAACCCATGGAGGTTAGATATGCAGAATTGATGGAACTCCAAGAAATCAGAGAGCATGCATCCCAAACAATGGAGAAGGACCAAGCCTTGATCAAGAGAACCTTTGATAGGAAAGCTAAGGCTAGAACCTTCCAAGTTGGAGATTTAGTGTTGAAATGGGATGCAGACCGAGTAAAGATAGGAAGGCATTCAAAGTTTGATGCCATTTGGAGTGGCCCCTACATGGTCACAAAATGTAAGAACAGTAATGCCTTCCAATTGTCTACATTGGATGGTGAAGAACTACAGATTCCAGTTAATGGAATCCATCTAAAGCATTGCTACTAGAAGGGAAACTCCTCACCTTGTACATATTAGCTTAGATTTTCATTCCTCCAAGTGCTTGTGCACATTGTTTTATTGTAGCTTAGTTTTACATTTCCCTAAGTGCTTTGGCACAAGCTTGTTATCCCAAGGATGCATCTTTGCAAACCATGCTCCAGATCAAGTGATGTTCTACTCTCACAATCTTCTTCCTAGAAATTTTCTAATGAGTTGAGAGTACCAAGCAGTTAAGTTGATGACTCCATTTCCCAATGGATTGCTTCAGGAAGCTGGTCACTTCATCCAGTAGGCAGATGACCCCTCTGAGTCGCCAAAATTGTTATCCAAAATAAGCCCCTTGCTTATTTTTGACTAACTTTCTTTCATTCCTTCCTTCCTTGTGCCTCAGTTGAATTTTTCCACTTTTTAGGAATTGAAAATTATTTGGAAATGGCTTCATTAGAGAGATAATTTTCTCACCTTTCCATAAAGGTAAAATTTTCCTTCTAACTCCTCGTATTTTGCAAGTTATGGCTCGACAGAGTTTTTGAAGGAAATTTTCCCTTGGAAGGCCCGCAACCAATAGGAATGTGCCACGTGGTGGCGGAATGGCGGGTCAGTGGAGGTAAGTTGGAAAATTCACCAAAAAGTGGGCGGGGTGCAAAGGAAAAAATTTTCCCACAGGCCCATGGAGGGAAAGAAATGGTTTGAACCCACAAACCAATAGGAAGGCACCATGTGGTGGCGGAGGTCAGACCGGCGGGGGTAAGTTGGAAAATTTTCCAAAAATGGCGCAAAGAAAATTTTAGCCCATAAGCCCCGTGTCAAATAAGAATGTGCCACATGTCCATGAGGGTGGTGGTAGTCAGAGGGGTAGAGTAAATTTTCACTTTCTTCCAAAATAACAAAGGGAGAAAAGGAAAAAATTGGCCCACAAGCCCACCAAGGAGGAAATGGAAATTTTGGCAGCCCCCCGCGGAGTGAATAGGAGGATGACATGTGTCCTATTCTCGGTAGAGGTCAGGGGCATGGGGAGAATTTGGCAATTTTTCCAAAGTGGTCAGCAGCATCAAAGGAAAAATTTGGAGCGCATGCCCGCAGCGAATAGGAGGATGACACGTGTCCCGAAGCGATAGGGAGCAAAGGAATTTTGGAATTTTTTCCAAAATTCAAAAAAGTGTAAAATGGCCATTTGAACCCACGGACCAATGGGAATGTGCCATGTGGTAGTGGAGTGGTGGGGTGTGGAGCTTTTTGGGGATTTTTTCCCAAATTCAAAAAAGGGGGAAAAATTTTAGGTTTCGGCCCATCGATCCGATTTTTGCCCCATTTTTTCCCTAAATCTTCAGAGGGGCATATCTTACGATCCAGAGCTCAGTTTTTCTTGATTTTGGTGTCATTGGAAAGCTATTGAAGTCCTCTACATGATAGAATCTTCAATTTTGTTTTTTTGGTGGATTTTAGTAAGAGAAAAATGAGAAAAACGCCTTTGGCATGGGAAAAAGAGTAGAACCGGTGTTCAATCTGAGAAAACATCCAGGGGGTGTTGTGAATTTACACTAGCAGCAATATCTTAAGGGTGTGATTGTGGATCAAGAATGGGATTCCCAGATCCAGAAGAGCAAGATTAGTGATTACAACCATCGTACACCTAAAAACAAGGAGGAGTTGGATGCGTTATTAAACACAAAGACAAATAAGCACACCACAGAAGACATGTTGGTGTATGAAAATGTTGGGGATAAGTTGTTGAAGCAAATTGAAGTTTACCAGTTGTATTAACTCCCCTACTTTGGTAAATATGACCCTTTGTACCAGTGGTTGATGAGCAAGGTACATGAAGATTTTTCTACTTTGCAAGACGCAGGGTAAGGATCACATCCATGTTGATCTCAATAGTAATAGGGTTAAAAGGCATAGGGGTAGATCTAAACAGTGATTTAACTGATAAGGATGAAATCCTGGAGACAAGGAAGGAGTTGGGGTATACCAAGGGTCTGCACAGCATGGAAATTGATAAACTAAAGAAGTACCCAATCATACAAGTAGTTGTACACTTGGTAACAAAGTTGAATGACTAAGAAAGATGGTCACAAGTAAACACAATTTGGATACACATTACGAAGAATATGTCATAAGGAGTGACTTAGAACATCTCCAATTACATTGTGGAAACTATCATTGAAGAAGCACAAACAAGAGATAAAATTAGTTTTGGGGTTGTTCTATTGTCTCTAGTGTTTATGGAGATTGGGGTGCCCGATGGACCAAAGGAGAAAGTATGGGAATACCCTATGGAGAACAAGTCACTTGTGGAAATATTTTCCAAGTACTTGTGCGAATGATCAATGAGCGGACCATTCAAGGAGAGGGCATAAAAGTGGTATGATAGGCTCTGTACAGCATTCAAAGAATAATGGTGCATACCCAAGCAGTTACCTTTGGTAGTAGGAAAGGAAGTGTAATTTGTGGTATACCATCACTTTTGCATCGTATCCTTCATCATAAAAGATGGGGCTTGTATCCCACGGTGTAAATTACCATATGCCTTCACAGCATGATATTTCCAAGCATCAATTCACCAATTTTCATATGTGCACCACCTAAGCTTCAATGTAGAAAAGGTATATTGTGACTACCATACTCTGAGAAAGACATATGTATATCCATGATGGACTTCCTATATTGAGAGGCTTATCTCAGATATAATAAGCATGAAGCCAGTAAGCTTGGTTGTTGGAGACGTTGGATTAGCACTTATGTACCTTCAACTCAAGCCTAATCTAGAGAACAATAAGTATGTGGAGAATACTTTTACACTCCCAGAGCCACAAAAATGTAAGCATACAATGTAAAATGTTCCATCACCTAAGCCCACAAAGATAATAGAAGTAGAGGATGAAGAAGAGGATCATGAAGATAGTGGTGGTTTGGAGAATAGAGGCAAGAGGCAGTCTAGTGATAGGGTAGAAGCTAAGCATGTGACTACTCCACACTAGCCACAAGAAGGAGATGATGAGGACATGGATTTAGTAGAAGGAGAGTTCCATTTCAAAAGGGTATTCATCAGAAAAATAACCCAAGGTGCTACTCCTCAATCAGTGCGTAGATCACGTCGAATCTCTCCATAGAAGGAGACAACTGAGAAGAGAAGGAGAAATTTGAAGCTAGATGTGGAGAAGGAAGATTCTAAGGAAAGCACACCCAAATCACCTAGACCTCAAAAGAATGTGGAAGAGCCATAGGATGAAGAAATGAAGGATGGAGAAGAGGGAGAAAATGAGGAAGATAAAACAGCGCAAGAGACTACTCAAGGCATAGCAAAGTAAGCTCCAAATATTGACTCTCAAGTTTCTAAGGGGCCAAGATCAAAAAGAAAAAGTGGAGAATATGTTGCATTGGTCATGGGCTGCACTAAGAACATAGGTAAAATTTCCCACGCCCATTTTCAAATTACAGTGACACCAAAGGAGTTGTATGGGTGGGAGCTGATGGATGAAGATATGACAACCATGCGCACAAGGAATCAACTTTCATGGTCTATACATGCGCAGATGGATAGACCAGATTTTGATGTATGTGAATAGTCATGTGTATCAAGGAGGTTGAAGAAGACACCTCAGGACAAACACATAATAGTAAAGCCTACCATTATGTCAGATGAACAAGTGAATAATGCTTTGGTAAAATTCCCAACAGAGGTGGCACTACAAAATGTGGATAAGGCTGCAACAATTAGGGCACTAAGAGAAGAACTCAAAGCTAAGGATGTAGAAATAGTGTGCCTAAAGAAATAAAAGGACTTGGAGTAAAAGAATAATAGTGCATTTATAAGTATGTCATAGGAAATTAGAGACTTTTTCCTTAAGGAGATACCACACCTGGAACCCAAGGTACCAAAAATGTTTCCTTCAATGATGCATTATGTACGTACCTTGGTGGACTTGGTGCTTGAAGATGGACCTCTAAGCATGCCAGCACCAAAGGATCCAGCATAGGAAGTGATGAGGAATATTGCATCATATGAGGCATTTCTCCAAAGCTTGCAAGAGGAGCTAAAGAAAGCAAATCAAGCATTGAATATTTGTACAGCCCCAGAAGTTGTTATAAGAACCAAGACCATTATGGAAGACAATGAAGTCCTAAAATCCATGAAGAATGAGACCTTATACCGTGTAGAAAAATTAGCACTTTTCTAGAAGAAGTGCAAGGCCCTTACAGCACCACAAGAACCACATAAGGAAAGGCTAGATGAGCTTGGGAAACTCATCGTGCAAAAGATGGACTTATTAGAAGGAAGAATGACTGCAATGTCCAGCATTGTTTTAGTATTGCAGAATGAGAAAGGAGAAATTGCAAAAGATGATCTAGAGTCAATTGTAGTAGATATCACAGAAAATGTAGAGGCCACAATCAATGATTGGTAGACTTTAGAGGCAAGAATAAAAGAAGAATATCAAGAATTTATTTTTCTGGTTGAAGCAGAAGATGCTGTAGGGTAAAATCATTCTTTTATTCATAAAAATTCTTTCTATTCTTCTATTCATATTCTTTGACTCACTTTAGAGACAAAAATTGTCGGGGTGGCAATGCAATTAGTGTGGAGTAATGTTGGTAAATCAAAATATGGCACTTAGTGAAAAACATACATAAGGTTTACGTGGAAGAATAGAGCGTGTTCAAAGGTGCGGAAGGGTTAGGAAAGAATCGCGCATGAAGAAGAGAGATAGAGTTGGGACCTGGCCATTTACATGTGTATGACCTATTTTTGGAGATAGGATATCGAACACACAAACCAGTTAAAGACTTGCGCGACACGCATTGGTTATTTTTAGAGGATTAGCTACGAAGCACTTTGCATGGGTACAGGATGAGAATAGATTTACTACTGACAGTTAACTAGAAGAAGTCTATTGTTAGTACACTTGCATGTGTGGTTATTATAGTAACGGTGCGTGGCTAATAATAGCATGTGACCTATTTTGGGATTATATAAGCATTGAAGGGAAATACCCCACCCTTATAAATATGTATTTGTCTGTGTAGTATGATATATATAGAGATAGATATAAGTATGAGAATGTGAGAGAAGAGTTAGTATGAAGTTATGCTATCAATTTTTTTTACACATATAAGTGTATACTACTATTATTGTAAGGAAGCTTCTGTGTATTACTACATTTAATATAAATGGAGGTTATTAGCTGAATCAAGGTGTTAATCATGGTTTTAGTTTATTACTGTATAAATGATTTTGATATGTTTATCACGTGATTCATGATTCTTTAAGATCTAGATCTGGATATGCTCTGTAGAATGTTATATTAATTATGGATCTGAATGTATTAAGTATTCATCACGCTAACCTCCCGCAACAGCAACCCTAAAGAGGGGCCTGGTACCTTTGTGCACTTCGGGTGAGTGCTCAGTCTAGGCTAAGTGATTTGTCAGCATGCCTAGGATTTTACTGGTGAATTCTAGGCTACATCACTAAGGTTTAAGTTATTATTTATTGATGGCAGTCTTCTTACTAAGCTAGGACTGTGCACTAGAGACATAATTTGACACTAGAATCAGTGCTCCTATGAACCTGGACCTAATGCCCTAAAGGAAGCTATTGTCAATTCTTTCATAGTACACTAGGGGGGCTTAAATGGCTATCTTGAACCTGGTCCTTTCTCTTGTCATCTCAATCTGAGGATCCTGTGATGGACCCTATTGAAGGTATCCCCACCATCATGTCTCTAGTCCATCAAACAGGAGTCAGTTAGGAACCACCTGACAAGCTACATGCATCACCCTCATCATTGTTGTATGGGATCTTTGGTGGTGGTCAGACACCTAAAAATTGACCCATGCCCCATAGAGGTATAGTCAATCGTGCATGGGAAGAAAGTGTGTTGTATCATGCCAAAAAATCAAGTGGTCATGCTTCTAGATTTACTAACCTCTTGTGTAGGGGCCCAAAGCCTTATGGAAACACTATAAAAAAATATCCCTGAGGTTGAGAGACACCTTGAAATACTTGGCCCCATGGTACCTTCTCATCATGTTTATCGTTGGCTATTTCATTAATTTGACATTATCGGGATGAGGGACACCTATGAATCACATTGAGCAACTAACATTAAAATATCAGGATACTAGTATAGTATATCTTTAACCAAATGTCAGCTGATGAAGTCTACCAAGGACAGAAATGATCTACTGTATAGAATTTACTAAGCTCTACTCCATCCTCTAGCCACTATATGTTCATATAGGTTGCCTATCAAATACATTAGGCGTCTAATCATGGATCAAGCTTATTGAACCTCCATGTTGGATGTATGAAGTAGATGTATGCGTAGATAGCCCTCAGGACATCATCTTTGATAAAGACCCATGTTATATATGTTGTCTCCTTTGGAACTTGGGCTTTAAATGCACCTACAGGGTACTTGATCACTATATGGTCCCGTGACAAAATCTGTAACAAATAGAGTCAGCCCTACCATCTTCTGATCGGTGGTAAGTGATCAAATGAATCCTATGCCAAATCATTCAGATGTGACAAGGTATGTCACTTTTGAGATCCAGAATGATATCTGCTCACCAATGTTAAAAATACCATGGGTGGATTTCTACAACTTGTGATAAAAATTCAATGAAAAATGATGTCCATGTATTATTAGTGAGTTTGAAGGAGACCCACTTTGATAATTACTCCATCAAGTAGGTAATGGTCCCCTATGAAATTTTGAGTAGGATACAAGACTATACAATGATTGTATAATGTACTACTGTCAAGGTACCCTTGGTGGTTAGAGTATCTCATCACAACAGAATATATCACTAACTACTGTTAAGTGATCATGACTGAAGAGAGAACTCAGAGTGATCCTCAATCAAAAGCCAACAATGGGGATGTAAAGATATCTAGCCACAGGATCCTCCAGTGTGATAGTAATCTCTGGCTATAGGGAGATTGAAAGGGGGATCAAATGACTCTCACTATGCCAATCACTATATCAAGTCAATACAGTCTAGTAGACCACTGATCCAAAGTGATTTCATGGCATCCATGGTAACGTGGGCTATTGCCAACCACTTCTCCATGGCACATAGCACCATCTCATGAAGGTCTCGTCAAATCATGCTCGAATCCATATAGAGCTATGTGACTATGTCACTCTCTTGTTTGTAGTGTTGGATAAGGTGTAGTCTGCATGAACTACATACATGTATTTTGGAAACAGAACTTTTCTTTTAAGTATCTTCTGAAATGTTGGTTCAGGGATCCTATGTCATAATTTTTACTTTCTTCTAATGTGTGATCGAGATAAGCTTTATTGATGAAATTTTCAGCTGAGGTAGGTGAAGAAGGATGTAATAATGATTTTTTTTAGATAGTTTGTGCCTATGCACTGATTGTTGGGCATGTGCCCACGTAGTTGCATATGCATGTCCCTTTTTGGTGCGCAGCTACATGGGTGTATGTGCCTAGGGGTGTTTGCAGGCCATATTTTCCTTAGGCAAGTGCAATAGTATGTAGGTGTTTAGTGTTTGAATAAAGTGCTAGGGTTTATGTACTTGCGCATTCATGTAGATACTTAGTTCATAAGTGCGATGGGCACACATATGATTACCATGGCGTATGCACGTACGTGCACACATTTTATTGATGTACTTGCATGTGCACACATGAACTTGTGGGGTGTCTATGCCACCAATGAAAAAGGATGCATGCACCCCCATGGCATGTGCTTCTTCCTACATCTAAACTAGTAATTATTGAATTAATTACATCATTAAATGCATAATTAAAAATGTGGATGATGTCCATAGGATTATTGGTATGATGACGACATGGTCAATTAGGTGGTGGAATGACTACATGAGTGGAACTCGGTCGACACATGTTTTGGTCCTAGTGGGCTCATCCTCTCAGGCCTAGTCATCCTCATGACGTTGGAATAATGGAGTGAAGGTATGAGGTAGATGGTAAGTATGGTCAAGGCATGGAAAGTATGAATAAGTTAATTGCTCGTAAGGTATTTACCCCCCCATGTGGGGTATATTGAACTATTCTCATTGGATCATGATGCCTGGAAGACTGTTTTGACTAGGCCTAATTCAGTGACCTAGTACATTTTTGGCTTTTACTCACTGTGAATAAAGTATTTTGATTTAAATAATTACAAGCATTTAATTATGCATGATCACCGTGTTGGGCCATTATTTTCCACCTTGGTAAAAGTTCATTTCTTGGCTCACTAAAGGTATGTTTTAGGTATCTTCTAGGCAATATCCTACTTCTTGATGCACAATCTAGATATGCATGCAAATAATTATTTGTCATTAAATAATTATTCTGGTAATTTTTCCATTGTCTGGGGCATTATTGTGCCACATGTGAATGAGGTCTTTCTTAATCCTTGGGGACATTTATTTTAGGTCAATATTCCAAAGGAAATGTAAGAAAAATAAATTATTGTGCCAACAAGATCTTGAAATAACCATTTCAAGCTCAAGGGTTGAGTTTGAGTTCATCATTTAAATGTCTCCAAAAATCTTAAAAATGGTGGTAAAATCTCTACAAAAATATTGGTAATTTTAGCTCATAGCGACTTTTTTAAGAAGAATCATGTCTTGCATGATGGCCTATTACTTTCTGAATGATATTTATGGAATCTAATCACGTGTTCACAATTGTTACAAAGCCTATCATGCTTGATTCTTCGGTATTCTATGGAGAAGAATCTGAGTTTTTTGGTCATTAATACTAATGTTCAAATCTGATGTGATCATCACTGGGATATCATTAGACTCCAGATGTCTACTTCATATTTGCGGTGGATTGTTGGGCCCCTAAAATATTGGCTAAGTACAAAAAGGCACATAGCGCACACAAGGACCTAGTTAAAGAAAGGTGCGTAAGGATAAAGGTGTGCAGGGAAGGGTTCTAAGGAAGGCTTTATCAGGAAACCCATGGCGTGCACGTAAGACAAGATGGTCTTGGGACTTAGCCATATTTGGAGTTCTAGAAAACACATGAGGAAAGCATGACCCATCTAGCATGCAGAGTGGATAAGGTGACAACCTGAAAACTATAGGATCAAGAATGGAATATTCCATGCATGCGATGGAAGGATCTAGAAGGAAATCATTACAAAGAGTGGAGAGCTCAGATCAAAGGAGGCATGCTCCATGGGAGGACCACTTGGACACTTGGAAACTAATCTGTTACCTCAGAAGGCATGACAGTGAAGGAAAAAAGCTATATATAGAGATGTGTGGGTAGTAGAAGATGTATGTGATAAGAGTAGCAAAGGTGGTGGAAGAGGGGTGAATCTCTGTAGAAATATCATGGAGGATTCTATGGGTTATGATTAGAGGAAACATAGGAGTGATGGCATATTTAGAGGGATGGGTATATGTTTATCTTTATAATATGAAGGATGTAGTTTAGTTCTAATGTGTGACCTTGCTCTGCATTATTATATGGGTTTATTATGGCCCAAATGAATGTAATGTGGTTACTGGCTCTTAATATGAATATAAGGTTCTGTTCTAAAGCATATATGTGTTCATGAGAATAAATCCTAGTGCATTTCCTTTGTGTTATGAATCAATTTTTATATTTTGTTTTATAATCCTATTTCTGCTATGTGAATGGATGCATTGATATAAAAACTCATCCTAAGTTCTCAGAATGAATTCATGGTTCTTTTCCATTCTTTTGCACTTAATTATCTATCATAGATGATGTATTCTTACACAACTCACATAAAGGAGGGGCTCGGCACCCGTGCATGCCTCGGGTGAGTGCCCAGTGCCCGCTGGGTGATAGGTTGATGCGCATGGGATTAGACTGTTGTTCTAAGGGTATAAAAATGACTACATCTTGGTTCCGTTGCTGGGACCTCTTTTCAAAGTTGTTTTGAGAAATGGCATACATCTTGGTCCATGTGATGCATGATGATAGAGCGTCTGACCTTGGAAAGTGTTGAAGCATGGTTCAAGAGCACGGAGGATGAGTTTTCTCAAAGATTTAGCACTAGACCTAAGTTTGATGCACGTAGATGGGTAGAAGAGAACCTATACCATGAGTTGTATGAGACATTATTTTGTTGTTTTCCAGTAGAACTATATGAATGGATTTCAGCATATGCATCTAGATCAAGTTGGTACTATAGATCGCATGTATGGAACCAAGATGATTACCAAAGGCTACAGGATACATATCTAACTTAGACGCGTGCTATTGATCACTGGTAGAAAGGAGTGTCCTGACCAGTTATACTCTTGAATACACCATTTCTACATATTCTTTCCCAAAAGTTTCTATGTTTGAGTTTTTGAGGGAGCACAGAGGATCATTTTTACATGTTATTCCTTTGGCTATGAAGATCTTGGTCATTACCCTAAGTTTAGAGGCATTTCCCATGGCTGGCTAAGCTTCTCTAAGCGCTGGGTGAGGAAGCTAGGGTGGAGGAAGATGGAAGACATTGTGGCTGAAAAGGAAAGGGAGGAGAGACGACTCAAGTATAGTGAATCTCATGAAAGTGAGATGACTAGACAATGAGGTTACAAGTGTGATGGATCTATGGAGGACAGACATTGTAAGGAAGGAGCTGAGGTTCATTCAAAGGATGTGGAACCTGAGCAGTCTATGCTACCCCATCTTGGAAAGCATGGGAGAGAAGCCCCTTCAGCTTCTGATGAGAGTTCATTGCATGGAGAAAGGAGAGTCATCGGTGTGCATCTGAACCCACCTAGTGACCAACCCCTGGCACTTGGTTTTCTAGATCAAGGGATAAGTATTGTTAACCTAGTTGGTATCAGTGGGAGTAACCGATCTGCGTAAGAGATATAATTTCTCATTCGGAACATCCATGGTTGCACAAACCATTCAGGTATTTGGAGGAAGTTTTGGACAAGGTATAAATATGCAAGGTTTGGGTATCATGTCTAGGAGTGGCACAGGACATACAATGGGACAATATCACAAACTATTGGCTCACATTTTAGTGGGACATTGGGAACACTAGGCACAACCACTATAGGCTAATTTCTAGCTGCAAGAGGTGGATCTGATGGTATAGGGGCTGGAGGACCTAATGGACCTATTGGATCTAGAGGATCTAGTGGGTCAGGAGGAACAGGACCTGGTGGATCCAGTGGATCTGGTGGAGGAGGAAACACTAGAGGGAACTAAGGCTCTGGATCAAGAGGACAAGGGCCACAGCCACCTCCACAAGTATTTTTTGAGATGTCTTTACACTTACCAAACTACATGGGTATTGAAGATGTTATAGAGCATGTGCACAATTTTGAATTACTATGGCACATGAAAGGGATCACTACCCTAGAGTGGAAGGCAAGTCAGTTTGTAATGACGTTGTAAGGGCATGCATATAGTTGGTACCTGAAATATGACCCCCATCAAATGGTAGTAGACTACATTGCATTGAAGAATGCCTTCCTAACAAAATTCCATATCCCTAAATTTGAGTAGAAGAGCATCAATGCCCTGAAGGAGATCAATCAAGGAATGATAGACAATGTAAAAGAGTATGACATGCAGTTCAAGAATCTCTTGTCAAAAATATCCTATGATATTCACCCTTCTCAACATGTTCAATGGTTTACTGGAGGATTGATAACAACTTTCAGAAGGGAACTGTCACACAAGACTTTCATAGACCCGCTCGAGGCCTTGAAATTTTCCTTACATGTTGAGGCTATTGGGAGCATTGATACTAGTGTTAGCCCTTTTCTGGAGGCTCAAATTGCTACAATGGCTAAGTAGTTGGAGAAGCTATCTACAAAGTCAGCGCATGAGGTTTGTAGTGGGCTTTGGTGTACAGACTGTGAAGTGGAAGGGCATGCAAAGGATAGTTTCCCTCCCCGGAATTCGGTATGTGCCATGGTGGTAGACTGTGATGATTTTCCATGGGGATCATGATGCAAGTAGGTGTCCTCTACTACAACATGCAATCCAAGAATATTTCTTGCTATTGTAAGATTTATACCTCTATGACCCATGATACCAAGGATTGTAGACTGATTGACCAAATTCATGATGCTATTAATCTTGGTGTGCACCAGACTAGTCTTGCAAGAAGTTCCAAGGATGATGATCATCTCTATGAAGGGGGCACAATGGAGGAGTGCATGGAAGAGGTTTTTGCACGGAGGATTTCATGGTCGCAGTAACTGCGGTGGAGGATGAAGTGAATTCCCATGAGGAACCTGTTATAACTATGGATCTATAGAGCATTACAAGTGTGAGTGTCTTGATCTATTGCAATGCTTGTGGTGTGGGAAGAAACATAAGTACGAAGAGTGTCCAGAGATTTATGAGCATATGAACCAGCAACACTGGAAAGACAAAGGCACTGGGATGGTAAGTATCAAGAAGGATGATTCACAGTAGATGCCAAGAGTGGCATGTGAGTTCAGGACTAAAAACCTGTATTGGATGACGATGCGAGTAGAGGCCGCATGCCCAAGGAGATGCCAAGACAAAGGACACTATGGTTTCAAGAGAGGAAGTGGTACATGGAAAGTATCTAGACCCTGATCACCAGAAGGAGGTGTATCAAGAGACTATGGATGTGATTCAGAGTTTGTAAGGGGAGATCTAATGTCTAAAGGAGTAAAGGAAGAATGCTAAGGCTCCAAAGGAGGACCTAGATGAGGTCAAGGAAGTATGTAGGATGTTAAGGAAAGAGAATATTATTCCCTTGCTAGGAGAATGGATGAGGGAGAAGGTACCATACACTAGAGCAGAGCATGAAAGGTATGGTTTTGCATGCAAACCTTCCTCCTCATAGCCTTGACTATGATAAGGAGATTACATTGAATGTATTTATTGATGGGTGGCTTCTAAGCAATATCCTCATCGACACAGGAGCAAGGTCAATGTTCTCACCTTAGATGCCTGGAATCAAATGGGAAGGCCCACATTACAACCATCTTCAAATGTGTTGTATATGGTGAACAAGACAAAGGTAATGCCCATTGGAGTCTTGAAGGATGTGATTATCACTATTCAAGGGGCCAAGTTCACTGGGGACTTTGAAGTCTTGGCACTCATCCAGGTGGATAATTTCCTAGCATTACTTGGGTTCCCTTGGTGTTATAAGAATAATTCCGACCTGAGGTTTAACAAGGGTTATATCAGTTTCAAGAACAAGGAAGAAAGGGTGATTATCCCTTTAACAAATGGGAAGTCAACACCCTATACTGAGCCCTTATGAGAGGAAGTCCTTGACAGAATCTATGTGTGCTCCATCAGAGATCTGAACGTAATTCATCAAACAGAGGGAGTTATCCAATTTGAAGATGCTCAGTCCTTGAGTGATACCACTAGCATGACATGTGAAAATTGGGTGCATGGGACTTATGAGTTGATTGGGTGACAATTGAGAGGATCTATAATAAGGGTAATGAAGGCACACTCATTCAAGCACCTAGGAGGGAAGAAGTTGCCAAGTTACTCTGGAGGAGCATACCCTAAAATTTTCTTGTGAGAAATGGAGGCTCAGTGGAAGAATGAGGATGAGATAAGGGGAATGATCAGTTATAACCTACTTGGAACTGTACAGTGTCTAGTGGGATACACATCAGGAGAGCCTCCTAGAATGGTATGAGGTAAGAGTCACATTTTTTGTAAGGTTCTCTAGGAGTAATGCGCCCACTGTGATCCAATACTACAATGGTAAAGAGACCTCCTCATTTCATGTATAAGCATGTGAGAAGGCTTGCATGGAAAGCAAAGAATCATTACCACCTTTGTTATGGGTGCATAAGTTGTATTCCACCTTACAAGGTTGTGCACATGCATGGTATATTCATTCAGAGATGCGTCATCAAACAGGTAATTGGCAGGAGTTGGCAATTGATCTCATTCAAGCTTTTGAGTATAGGAGTACAAAGCCATTGGTGGATAAGGTGTTACAAGTAATCAAGCACCTTATGATGGGAGATAGTGTTATGGAAGAAGATAGGCTACTGGAGTTCCTAGGTGAGCCTTATTTGGAGACACGCCTCAATGAAGAAGAATCAGAGGAAGTACAACTTGAGTGTGCATGCATGGAAAAGGAAAAAAGGAAAAATGGTCTATGTAGTAGATGGTGAAGAGATGGAAAGTTTGGATGTTAACCATTCTAAAGGTATGCAAAAATTCATAGATAGCATTGATGAGAAAGCACGTGCCTACCATGAGCCATTGAAAACAAATAAGGTTAACATTGGGACAAAGACAGAACCTAAGGAAGCTATCATTGGGGACTATTGGTCAATAAAAAGAAGTTTCAAAGGTCATTGATCTGTTGCGTGAGTTCCAAGATTTGTTCCCTTGTGGGTACCATGAACTCAAAGGCATCCACCATTCCTTGGGGGAGATGAAGATCAAGTAAAAGGAAGGTGCACACCTAATCCAAAAGAGGCCTTATCAGATGAATCTAAATTTATGCGTATGGGTCAAGGAAGAAAAAGACAAGATGATAGCATCTGGTATCATTTAGGCTGTGGAGGAATCAAAATGGATAAGCCCAATTGTCATGAATATCAAGAAGGATGAAATAATAAGGAACTGTGTGGACTATAGGGACATAAATGCATTATGTGTCATCAATCCCTTCCTAACCCCCTTTATTGAAGAAATTCTGGAGGGAGTGGCTGGGTGTGAAGTCTACTCTTTCACGGATGGGTTCTCAAGGTATCACCAAGTCAGGATTGCAAAGGAAGACTAGAGAAAGAACAACATTTTACACTGAATGGGGAAGTTTTTCCTACACGGTTATGCCTTTTGGATTAAAGAATACACCTGCTTGTGTTCTCACGCATCATGGTACAAGCATTTCAGGACTTCATCCATAAATTTCTTCAAGTTTACCTAGATGACTAGACTATATATGGGTTGGTAAAAGACCATTGTGACAATTTGAGGCCGATGTTTGAGAGATGTCAACAATTGAGGATATCCCTCAACATTAAGAAATGTGTCTTTGTTACTCCATTTGGAACCCTATTAGGACATATTATATGTAAGGAAGGCTTACTAGTGGATCACACCAAAGTTACAGTTATTATGGGATTAGGGGAGCCTACTAGTCAAAGCGCAGTGTGTGGATTCCTTGGGCATACAGGGTACTACATTAAATTCATCAAGGGGTATGCCAAGATCACCACGCCCTTGGAGGAATTGCTAAAACACAAGAGTGCCTTTCATTGGGGAGAGGCGTAACAGAAGGTATTTGACACTTTGAAGGATAGGCTTGTCACGGCACCCATACTACGTTTTCCTTCTTGGGATAAGCCTTTCCACGTGCATGTTGATGCCTCAGGGAAAACTATGGGAGCATTACTAGCAAAACCTGGTGAGGGGATTTTTGATCATCCCTTATGTTTTACAAGTAGAAAGTTGACACCAGACGAAACAGAATTACACCAATATTGAGCGTGAGGCACTGTCAATGATCTACACACTTGCATAAGTTCATAGGTAGTATCTATTGGTAATGCCATTTATATTCTACATGGACCACATGGCATTGAAGTACTTAGTGAACAAGTCCATTTTGTATGGACGCATATGTTGTTGGGTCCTATTATTCCAAGAGTTTGAGTTTATGGTGGTTGTAAAACAAGGAAAGATGAATTCAGGACCTGGCCACTTATCAAGGATTAACTCAGGGGAGGACGTGTAAAACATTGTGGATACCATACCAGATGTGGAATTGTTTAGGTTATGGCACACACCCTCAGACTTGGAAGATATCACAATATTCTTGAAAATAGGTGTGGTGCCGGAAGGGATGAAGGCTCTGGAGAGGAAGCAGTTAGCAATATGCACCACACCCTACATGTTGATTAGTGGAGACCTATATAAGTTAGGACATGATGAGGTTTTGTGCCGATGTATATTAGAACATGAGCACATGGAAATTATGGAGGAAGTACATGGTGGGATTGCAGGAGGACACTATGTAGGAAATGCTACCGCACGGAAGATTCTACTAGCAAGGATTTGGTGGGAAACCATCTACCAGGATTGTATTGAGTTTTGCAAGGCCTATGACCATTTCCAGTGCCTTGGAAAACCTGGAAAGAGGGATGAAATTCCCTTATGACCAATAGCCAACGATGAACCATTTGAAAATGGGAAATCAACTTTGTAGGGCCAATTTCACCAGCCACACAAAGGACTGGTTCGTGGTATATCATTACTTGCACTGATTACTTGACATGATGGGCAAAGGCAGCACCTACGAAGGATTTCACTGCAGCAAGAGTTGCTAGATTTTTATGGGAGAACATAATTAGCAGGTATGGTTGTCCTTTAAGCTTAACAAGTGATAGAGGTACACATTTCCTCAATGAAACAGTTAGGATTATGTTAGTAAAATTTATGGTGGCCCATCACAAGACTACCCCTTATCACCCTCAAGTGAATGGAACTACTGAGGCATTTAAAAAAATACTAAGTCACACGTTGACTAAGATCTATGACATTGGAAGACAAGATTGGGATGACAAGGTATCATCCGTTCTATGGGCATACAGGACAACCTACAAGAGGTTGAATAAGGCCACACCATTTCAATTGGTGTTTGGTGCAGAGGTTGTTTTACAGGTAGAATTCATGTTACCATCGCTACGTATAGCATGTGTAGGAGGGTTGGATGATGAACAAGTGCTGGAAGAGAGGATTGATAAGTTGATGTAGTTAGATGAAAGGATATCACTTGCTAGATGGAGTCAGAAGATAGAAAAGGAAAGACAAAAGGCATGACATGATCATCATATCAAGAACAAGTAGTTTGAGGTTGGGCAGATGGTTTTGTTGTATGATTCCAAGTATCTGTGCCATCCTGGGAAGTTGAAATTCCATTGGTTGGGACCTTACATCATCTTGTACATCCTTGATTCATGCACTTATCAGTTATAAGTGCTAGATGGGACGAGATTACCAGGTCATTTCAATGGGAGTAGGTTGAAGCCCTACTATAAATAAGTCTTCTTGGTGTTTGTAAATAAGGTAGTATTTCCAGTTAGCTTATAATTTCCCTTTATTTTTTTTCTTTTCTTGTGTTTCCCTTTCTCGTTGCTTGTTCCTTTCTTTTTGTTTCATTTTTTGCCTTATGCGCTAGTAACCACATTATTTTCTAAGGTTGTGTATGCACAGAGGACCGTGCATCTATTTTAGTGTGGGGTGGAGTAATGCAAAGAAAAGTATAAGCTAGTAATAAAAGTTGAGTGGACCAATAGAAGGAAGCACATAAGATTGAGAAAGCGCATGGGGAAATGGTGGATAATGAATTATGGTGTCAAGAAGGCTGTAACAAAGACCACGTACAAAGGATGAAGAGTGCACGGAACAACATGAGGTAGGTGAGGGAAAAAATTAGGTAAAGGATAGAAGAAGTGCCTTTGGCACTGTAGACGCATGTGTAAGAGTCTTCGATCAAATTGGATTTTTGCATGCACTAGAAGGTTGTAGAAGGTTTTTCACGTAGGATTGGGCATGTGGGTAAGGGAGCTTAAAGTCAGCCTAGTGGAAAAAGCCGCATTTAATGTTAAATTACATTGGTAGGTGGTATAGCATATATTATTGGAGAGAAGCAAAAACTATAAATATGAGGTCGAGAAAGTCATTATTTTACCTTGTTATTAAGAAGTTGAAGCACTCTTTCGAACTAGGGCATCCAGAGAGATTTGTTTGAAGGAAGAAGAATCCTATAAATCTAAGTGTGTGACTAGAATGGATCTACAAACCATGAGGAAGGAGTGCATGGGTATGAGAAAATTTAGTTTGTAGTATGTCATCTTATGGAAGGTTTTCCTAGTTAGGGTTTGGCAGCTAGGGCACAGAAGATAGAAGGATTTCTTCCAGGAGTTGAGTTTTGAGATTGAGAAAAGTAGTAGAGTAGAGTAAAGGAGTTTTAAATTCTAAACTGATAGAAATAATGGCACCAAAGAAGGTGACCATTTCACCAAATAAATAAAAGGGCAAGGGAAAAGGAAAACAAACTGCTACCATCACAAGCTCCAATGAGGAATGGTATGCAAAAATGCAGTACCTAGATGGAGTGTTGCTAGGAAATGAGTGGGTGTCACACTTGAGAAAAATGACCGTGAGCGATTACAACCATCACACGAGCACTACAGAGAAAGAAATGACACTAGAGATGGTTCATCCAACTAACAAGAGGACACCAGATGGAATGCCAATATACAACGACGAGGTGAAAGTAAAGTTGGAAAAGGCAGGGCTATTGCAACTGTATGAGTTTCCTTACTTTGGCAAGCCCGAGTGACTATATCAATGGTTGATATCGTGTATGCATGAAGACCATTTCTACTTTGTAGGCCACAAGATGCACATAACACCACAATTGATATCCAAGTTCACTGGCCTGAATTGTGAAGGGGAATCCATAGATGACGATTTAAGTGATAACGAAGCTATCAAGGAAACAGTAGCATCTTATGACTACAAAAAGGGTTCATGATACTTTGACATCATAGAAATTCTAGACCCTATTATGAGGATGGCCATGCACTTGGTCACCAAGCTTAATGATCAAGAAATATGGATGTAAGTGAACAAGGCATGGTTGAATGTATGCCAGAAAATATTAGAAGGGACCATCTATAACTTGTCCACCTTTATTGCAGATGAAATCATAAGTAGCACATAGGAAGGAGAAGATATTATTTGGCAATGTCCTCCTCACCATCATCTTCTCAGAGATTGGAGTACCAGATGGGCTAGAAAAGTTTGTTTGGGAGTATTTACAAGAGAAATCATCACCCATGAAAAGGTTCAAGAAGTAAACTTGTGAAACCATGACGGCCACTCATAAGGTGTGCCTAGAGAAGTGGTACAAACAAATGCATGATGCATTTGGGGAAGAGTGGAGGATCCCAGAGTAGTTTCCCATGCTTTATGGATGGAGAAGAAGAGTTTTTAGTTTACCAACATTTTACATTGGTAGGTTTACTTTGATAAATCATAGACTAAGAGCCCATGGTGCCAAGCTACCCTTCTTCTTCACTGCGCAATGCTTCCAAGAAATGGTCAATTGTCTCAAGGAGGCCAAAAAGCTAAGGTTCTACCTTAGTGAGGTGGAACAAGACCACCACGAGCTATATCAAAATCTTGTCTACCCTAATAAGTGCGCATACGTGGAGAAATATATCTCCCATGAAGTAAAAATGTTGAAGCCAATAACGTTACCGATCGCCGGAAGGGTTGCAACAAGGGTATATATGCACATAAGGCCTAAGTGTGAGAAAGGGGCCTATCTAGAGAGTGATGCATCCATTCTAGAATACCCCACAGGTTGTTGGGAGAAAAATATCGGCTTGAGACACCATGAGCAATTAAAATGGAAAGAGAAGAGGTACAGAGAGAAGAAGGCACCAAGTGTTGTAATCCACACAATCATGGTGAGCACACTGCCAAGGAGTATGCGCAAAGCCTATCACTTACGCACATAAAAATAAGTCCCTAGTTAAGGAAAAGACCCTAAAAGAAGAGGCATTAGAACATGAAGAGTTGCCTCTCGCACATGAATATTCACCAAAGAAGAGGTCACTATATTAAGGATTTATGGAGAAGTGAAGAATCTCCTATACTGGAATCACAAGTTATGAAGAAGCAGAAGGTTGCAGAAGAGGCAGACTTGGAGGAGACAGAAATCTTAGATGCCTACATTGGAAATCAAGGATGACAAGTGATCCTATCAAGGAGATGAAGACCATCCTGTGTATGATATACACAACTTGGAGGAGGAGGAAGGTGAAAAGATGTATAACAAGAAATATGAAGACAAGAATGACGAGGAGGAAGTAGAGGATCAAGGAAAGGGCATGAGTGAAGAGATAAGCACTGGAAAAATTAAGGAACATCCCAAGCCTCACCAAGGAGAAATCATGGAGAAAGCCGCAGGAGAGAGAAGTGGTATTTGGAAAATTATTAAGGATTTCGTGGAGCAGGAGTTGGAGTAAAGTGTGGATGAAATTTTGAAGGAGTATAGAAGAAGAAAGCGTTGGAAAATAATATGGCAGCATGGGTGGGAATCCCAATTTGGCGGTAACCTTCCCAAAAGTTACGCAAATAGGTGGGAAAGGCATAGTGAATGGCACAAGAGCAAGGAATGGGATACATTAATGATCCTAGCAAGGTGCTAATGTGCATGCTTCCAAAGCACCTTACCAATGGAGGTTTAAAATCCTAGATATGTCTTCATTTGATGAAGAAGGCGCATATCCTTCGAACTGCATTAAGATGTCTATCTTGGGGTCAATTCGAGTCCCACGTAGATGAACCTGAGTTTGAGGTAAGTCAGAGAGGTAGACTGATGAAGGTGCTAGAAAGAAAAAGGAGTAAATCCCTTGGTGAATGTCTCATGAAGTACAATTATCGGATGAGAAGGTTTACAATGCACTCAACAAATTTTCAGTTGATATTGAGGCCAGACTGTTCAGAAGGAATGAAAGAGTGAGATTCCTAGAGGAGGAATTAGAGAAGGAGAAGAAGGAGCTCTTTGAGAAGACCAAGGACTTGAAGTAGGAAGAGCTTATCAACATAGTTAAGGTGTGAATAAAAGAGGAGAAGGAGTAAGGGTGCGTAAGCTGCACAAGAAGATTGAAATGATTATGGGTGCTATTGTTTTAAAGCATCCTAACTTAGTGCAACACCTGAGAAAAAATATGAATCAACCTTGCAGTGTCTAGAGGATTTGACACATCCTCATGATGGAAAGGTAGTCCACATGCCTTAGATTCTACAGAAGAAGAATTGGCATGCCAAGAAAAGGTATCCTAGAAGCTGAAGGTTTTTGATATTATTTCTCGATATACTAAAATCCTTTCAGAGCGTAAGGTGGTAGCCACGCAAGTTACAGAAGCTGCATATGACAACTGCCTACATTGATAGAGATAGAGTGGCAAGAATCCTAGTCACCACACATGAAATGACGAACTCAAGGAGTTTCAAGAAAATAATAAGGGGAACAAGGAAGAAAGAGATAAAATCCTAGAGGAGGTAGAAAAGAATTCATAAGCTATCGAGACCTTGCGAGGCTCAATCAAAACCCAGCTAAAGGAGTTGTACCCTAGATCACCCACAGGATGGATGCATTTTAGGACTTGGGAAAATAATTAGAGAGTATTGTTGAGCCAATGAGAGCCAAAGGGGAGGAATTAAGTTTTGAGGAGGTGAGTGCCTTAGTTGGAGACCTCTGTCAGCAAGCACAGAATGAGGTTGATGCTTGGGAAAATCTAGAGGTAGAAATAGGGAAGGATTTCCCTCTCCTCCTTCAAAAATAAGCATTGTTCTCATTCATTCTCCCCATTCTTTCATTCTTTCTCCCAATTCTTCATTCCTTCATTCTTTTCCCCTATTCTGAGACCACCATTCTTTATTCTTTGAAAAGTGTTTCCAAGGATGGATAACAGGCGTAGTGTGGGGTGATGTTGGGCCCCAAAATATTGGCTAAGTACAAGAAGGTGCATGGGCGCAGGAACCTATTTGAAGAAGGGTGCACATGCGGGTTAAAGGCATGCAGGGAAGGGTTCTAGCAGGGTTTAGACAGAACACACCGACACACGCATGTAAGACAAGATCGGTGTTGGGACTTATCCATATTTGGAGTTTCCAACAGCACACGAGGAAAGCATGACCCATCTAGCATATGGAGTGGATAAGGTGCCAGCCTGACAAGCTGTAGGATCAAGAATGGAATATTCCATGCATGCGATGGAAGGATATAGAAGGACATCATTGCAAAGAGTGGAGAGCTTCAGATCAAAGGAGGCATGCTCCATTAGAGGACCACTTGGACACTTGGCAACTGAATCTGTTACCTCATAAGGCATGGTGGTGAAGGAAAAAATCTATATATAGAGATGCACGGGTAGTAGAAAGGAGAGGTGTGAGCAGAACAGAGTAGTGGTGGAAAGAGAGGAAAAGATCTGTAGAAATACTCATGGAGGATTCTATGGGTTGGGATTAGAGGAAATATAGGAGTGATGGCATATTTAGAGGGATGGGTCTGTGTTTATCCTTATAATATGAAGGACATGGTTTAGTTTCTGATGTATGATCTTGCTCTACATTATGATATGGATCTGATATGGCCTCAATGAATGTAATGTGGGTATTTAACTCATTAATATGAATAGAAGGTTATATTCTAAAGAATATATGTGTTCATGAGCATAAGTCTAATACATTTCCATTGTGTTATAAATTAGTTCTATATGATGTTTAATAATTCTCTTTTGCTATCTAAATGGATGCATTGATATGATAACTCATCCTAAGTTCTTGAATGAATGCATGGTTCTTTTCCATTTCTTTTGCACTTAAGTATCTATCATAGATGATGTATTCTCAAAAAATTCACATAAAGGAGGGGCTTGACGCCCGCATGTGCCTCGGGTGAGCGCCCAGTGTCCGTTGGGTGATAGCCTGGCATGCATGGGATTAGACTATTATTCTAAGGGCATAAAAATGACTACACATTCACTCTCTAGGTCAACTGATAAGGTGCTCAAATACCTCTGTTTTAAAGGAATTCGATGGTTGATTCATGTACATTAAGATCAAGATGAAAAATCTAATGTTTAAACAATACTATAATATGCCCTAGATACTCATGAAGATATTTTGGTGGGTTCTATGTAAAATATGTGTGAAACAAGTCAACCAAGGTGACCTACTGCTTAAAGACATAACAAGGAAAAACTAGTCAAGTTAGCTTGAAGGGATAATGATGAAAATGCATAGTTTTGAGTAAAAATATAAGCATGGATAGTTTAAATATGTATAATACAACATGTTTGATCCCATATCTTGATATGGTGACGTAAATTCTAGTCCAAATTACAATGGTGCAGAGTGCATTTTTTAATCCTGCCAAGTAGGTCTAAGAAATATAGTTGTAAATGATATTTTCTCCCCATAACCCCTCAATGTGAGTGCTTGAAGTTGAATTATAGGACCTTGGTGATGTGTTCCAAGCATTAAGTTTTCATTATAAAAAAATTAAGTTGTAGAATCCATCAAAGACAAGACTTGTTTTATGGTCTGAAATGCACTCAGATATATCTTAGAAATGCAAGAATTCTCATGCTAAAATATTTTAAATGAAGCTTTCTAGTAAAATGAAAATATTCAAAAGGTCAATATATTTCTATATAGGTATGATAGGATCCAAGAACAAGTGTTTTAATGAATTCAAAACTCAATTTGTGATGACTGATATTTAGTTCTACAACTCATTTGGGACCTTGTCCAAATTAGTATTTCATAGAGAGAAGGAAGGTTTTTGAGGTGCTCTAAGTTTATTAAGGTGAAGAAGATATCCCTAAAAATATTCTCCAAATAGTAAGAAGTTATTTAAAGTCATAAATTTGTGTTAGTGTATCTTTCTTGAGACTAGTTTTTTGAGCTTCCATGATAATGATTTTCAAGATGAGAAGCTGAGTGAAAATGAAGGCTTAAGCCCTGACTTGAAGCACACCAATCATTTCATGATGTTTTGGACATCCTGAAGACCTCTCATACATGTCTCTATTGCATTATTTTAAGGATAGAGTGAATTCATGCATCCAAAAGAAGATTGGTTTTTGAAAGTTGTGCACTAGTTGAGCATATGAGCTCTAATGGAAATGTCGGAGTGAAATGGTGAGTTATGGATCTCATCAAGGCATTAGAAGGATATGATAATAGCCTTGTAACTTTAAATTACACTTCATAACACTTGGCATGAGTTAAATTTTCTAGAAGACAAATATTCCCATGTTGGAAATAAGACAAAACTGAAAATGGAAGTTACAAATTTGGCATGTGAAACTGAAAAAGAATATTTTTTAGTGGTTTCAGTTGTGAAAGGAGTTGAGTAATATTTTACAAGTCCTCTTAGATTTCATAGGTGTCATGAAAACCTCATCAAATTTATGATATTGTAACTGACATGTATGTATATGTAATGATTTTATTGTGGCAATTTTTGGATGATGTCATATAATACCTTTGTTATGAGTTTAAGAGGTAAAAATATGAAGTATTTTGGAAGTGGAAATGAATAGGTTATAAAGTATGTAACCCTAAAATATAATTATTTCTATGTGTCCAATAAAATTAGCTTTTTGATTCCTAATTGAGAGAGTGTAGGATCTGATGAAAAAATTGAGAATAATCCCTTTGTATGTGATCAAGTGTGTGTGACATGAAGACTGCTAAAGAGTGGAGGAAAGATATTCCATGCATGTGTGAATGAGGGAAAAAATGTGTGTATGGAAGAGTCCTTGAAGAATGTATTTATATAAAATTGAGAAGAGGAGACAAGAGGTGAATCAGGAGGTATGTAAGAGAGAGAATATGGGTTGAATAAGTGATCACAACTTGTTATTTTAGACAACCAAATGAAAATGATTAAAACCTTGTAAAAATTCTAATTTTTTTCTTATAAAAATAGGGATTTTGAGCTTCCTTGCAGGTTGGACCTTACAAAAGGTTGATTGGATGCCTAATTGAATTCTTGGGAGTTTTTCCTTCCATGCAAGTATGAGCTTGTTAAAGGTCAAGTGGGTTATTGGATAAATTATGGAGTGTGTGCTTCAAGTTGAGTGGGTTCTTAGAAAATTTGAAATCCTTGTAATCTCTTATGGGACAATTGACCTAAGTAGTTCATTGATTTCAATTGTTTTTTCTCCCTTTAAGGGTTTCCCACATTAATCATGGTGTTTATGTGTGGTTTCTTGTTGTTTTATTGTGTTTGTATGGGTTTTTTGCACATGATTAAGGTTGATTAATATTGAATGGTGTGTTAAGATTTGAAATTGGTTTCATAATTTTAAGAAGCATTGATTCACCCCTCCCCTATCAGTGCTTATTTTTTTAACAACTTGTTGTTGACTTTGTTAGTGGAGAAATGACACAGTGAGTCACAGACATTCAAATTACCTACCAAGAATATGTTGGTGACATTATAGGATGTATACTATATTATGAGGGTGTTGATTCAGGGTTGGTTAATTCAATGGGAGAAGAGTGCAACACATATCTGAATATAGCTATAGCAACTGTTTGGGGTTGAGGATATTCATAGATAGGGTATGGTAGTGCTCCTTACAGAGTGCATAGAGTATGACATGTTAGCATGTCTTCTGGTATACTTAATGTCTCATATTAGCAGCTACTTTCTTCCTTATAAGACAGAGGAATTTTTATCTTGGTTTGATTAGTGTGGTAGTGGAGTTGATGGATAAAGTGATAGTGTTTGCATGCGGTACATGTATATTAGTACATCTATAAAAAAGACAGCATATGGTTGTATATAGGAGTTAAAGGAACTTGGGCTTAGTGACATTATTACAGATTTGGGTGTGGGACCATACCACTATAGGTAGGCTAATAGGTGTACTTATAGATAGATAGCCAAAGGATCCATTAGTTTTTGGATGATATATAGTGGGTGGTTCTCACAGGGGTCACTAAGGATATTTAGGATTCTATATATGAGGGATGGATGATCTACATTTGTGGATAATTACATGGAGGCCATACAAACAATATTTATGGCCAAGAGATGGTGTAGAGATAGGGATAGTTGAGATTGAGTACTATATTATTGGTAGTCATTCATACATTATTGAACAGTATACCGAACAGGGTCATGTGGCATCTTGGATCCATTTAGGACATTTTAGGGGAGATCAACGGTACGCATGGGTAGTGCAAAAGACCATATATTTTTGGCCACGCATCAGGGTGAGCATAGAAAGGTCCAATTTTGGAGGAGTATTACTTGAGGTATAGGATGCACAAGAATAAATCATGGATCCTGGTGTATTATTGGATTATGCATCGTGGTACATAGGTATAACACATCTATCTGTGATAATCACACAAATAATTATAGCAACAAGTATAGCATAATCAACGAGGGGTATACTACGGTGGAGAGATGGGAGAGGGATATTTCAAAGAAAGGATTTACATGTACATGCATAAGATGTACATAACATACATGGATAGGGTGCACAGGACATACATACACATGGTGTATAGGTATAGGATTCACCACCAAGCCTACTGAGTATGGGAAGAAGAGAGATGGAGATGGAGATGGAGATGATAGGTGGAAAGACAGAGATGGTGTTGAAGATGATGGTGGAGAGATAGAGGAGATACTGGTATGTGGGGTTATGTTCTAGAATTACAGCCTCTAGGACCATCAGTAGAAGAGTTACATGTTATGTGGGGATAGAGAGAAAGATCCATGTAATAAAGAAATTCCTCTCTTATTATATTCCATAGATTGTAGAGTTGGTTACATTAAAGGACATCTAAGATGGATCAGTCATCAATACAAATGGAACATGTGATAGTGGATAGATACACGACACGATGCATAGCAGAGGCCAGTGGGATGGGAGACTTGTTACAGTATCTAGTCATGCCCACACATGATGTGGGGTATTATAGATATATATTTAAGGTGGTTGTTCCAGAGAGCTAGAGAACTCCAGTATACATTCATAGGATAGTGTCGAGATCAAGGGGGTCAGCTAGATCACATGGTCTATCTAGATCAGTTATATCTCTCTCGATTCTACCACCAAGGATATATTATAGACTAGGTAGTCCAAGATTAGGAGAGAGTTAGGGATAAATTTATGTATTATGTATATGTATATTTTTTATACCCCTCATGCTAAAGGCATATTCTTTTTATGTGTGTCGATTGTGGCATTATGATGTGTGCTTCATTATATGACATTCTTTTTTGACATTATACATGGACATTTTATTGATGTATATAGATGATGATGGTTTATATTGCACATTGTAATTTATTCATGGATGGATCTTTATTTGATTGTCATTATGCATGGTAAAATGGTATGGTAGATATGATATGGATGATGATATTGATTTTTCTCATAACCTGAGCTTCCATTCAGATATTGATAATTAGAGAAACCACAGCATAGTTAGCACCATGATTATTGAAGAACCATGATGAGTAACTCATTATTGTGTAAACACCCATGCATGCACACACACAAAAGGTAAAAATTAAAACAAACCTAATATACACCATAGATGTATGCACCAAGGCAATAAATGAGCTAAGATGTTAACAAAAATACTTGTAATTGGTCAAAAATAAAAATCAAAAGATAAAAAGTAAAGAAAACCTAATATACACAATAAAAGTATGCATCATGGCTATAAATAAACCAAGATGATAACAAGATACTTGTAAAAAATTTAAGATAAAGGATAATAACAATGTAGCATAACTTGAAATAAAGACAATTAACTGTACCCCTAATGTGTTCCACAGTGATGATTGATTGAATTAATTTTCCCCCCAAGCAAGGATACATGTAAGGGGTAAGATCATACTGAAGAGTGGGGTCAAGTGGTACTCTTGTTGGATCTAGATTAAAAATTAATCTGATATTATGGGTCATTTATTCCAAGTAAGGATGCATGCAAGGAAGAAAATGAGAGTTGATATTTCCCCAAGCAAGGATATACATGAGGGTTTGAGTGGAATTTGTCCCAAGAAAGGATGCATGTAAGGGGTAATATTATTTTTTTTTAGTCGTAGGATATTTGGAACGATCACTAAGATAATATTTAAAAGTTTACTTTTGTTTATTTTGTTGATTTATGTTGATGTTGTTGGGATTTTTAACATGTTTTCACACAGTTTTGAATGTTTTCGCACATTTTTTAATGTTTTTTGCATTTTTTATTTTTGAATGTTTTTGGATTTTTTAGTTTTGAATGTTTTTGGATTTTAAATTTTTGAATGTTTTTGTATTTTTATTTTTGAATTCCTTTAGATTTTGATTTTTTGAACGTTTTTTTTTTATTTTTTATTGTTGGAGAAATTGTAGGTGATCGAGGACCCATCCAAGCACTCTTAAGAATGTCAGAGCTCTATAATACCAAGGGATGAATGGAAATTGATGTGAGTGAAAATCGATATTAAATAAACGGTAAATGTCCTAACTATAAGGAAAAATCAACAGAAACTTTTTTGGGATGAAACAGTAAGAGGAATAGGGTGAAGGAATGGGAAGGTGGTTTTTCCAAAAATGCCCCCAACACAAGGGGTACTCATGGATGTTTCAAAAATAGAATATCTTCAGATGAACCGCATCCATGGGCTCTTTAAGCTCTTGGTCATATTTAGTGGATATCTTGTATGTGCCAGATACATAATTTGTAGTGATAATATAAGGACTTAACCAATTAGGTGTAAATTTTACTTGCTTTTCCTGATATTTTGTTGTGTTTTTCTGATTTTATTTTAGTATAAGGTTTCCAATTTCAAAGTGTCTTGGTTTTATATTTTTCTTGTAGCTTTGACAAAGTCAATTCTGATACACATTCAAACTATCCAAGGAATTAATCTTCTTCTCATTTAGGAGGTGAGGTTCTATAAGATGAGCATGTTTGTGTTCAACTTCACTAATCAAATATTTTAGGGATATATAGAGTGATGGGAGCTTGACATCTATGGGTAATACAGATTCAATGTTATATATAATTGAAAAGGGTGTATCTCTTACTGAAGTATAGTTATATATGCGATAGGCCCATAGGGCAAGATAGATTTGTGTATGCCGATTACAACCATGTTTTTCAATAGTATTTTCCAATATGGATTTGAGAATTTTGTTGGATTTTTTTACTTGGCCATTATGCTGCAAATATATGGAGTGGACCATTTTAGATTCATGTGAAAGTGTTTGGATAGCTCTTTAATAGTTTTATTTTTGAAGGCTACATTGTTATTTATAACATTGGAGAAAGGCAATCCAAAATGAAAAATTAGATAGTTAAATATATATTTGGAAATATTAGTACCAAAAATAGAAGTGAGAGGTATGGACTCTAACCATTTGGTAAAATATTTGGTTACAATGATTATAAATGTATAATCATTAGAGGAATTGGATTTGATTTTTCCTATAAGGTCAATCCCCCATCAAGAGAATGACAAGGTTTCGTGATTGGTTGAAGAGATTTTGAAGGTGCATGAATGATATTACCATGTTTTTGGCATGCTAAACATTTTTTGACAAATTTGTAAGAATCAGACTCCATAGTTGGCCAATAATAACTCACTCATAAAATATTTTTAGCTAAAACTATACTATTTATGTGTATACCACATATACCAACATATACCTTGACTAAAGTTTGGTTTACTCATCTTGATTGATACATATTATGAGAGTTCCATTATAGCCTCTTTGATATAGGGTGTTGGCAATAATAAAGTAGTGTGAAGCACATTGAGTTAGGGCTATTTTGTTTCAATAATTCATATTTTCAGGGAAATTTTTATCCTAGATGAAGGTTTAAATATCATGATACCAAGGTTTATCAAGAATAACTATTTCACATCATGGTGGACTTAGGAAAATTGTAAGCCAAAATCAAAATATGTTCTACGAGAAACTCATTGTGTGTTTGATTTGGACCGAACTCAAGAAGAGATTTGATAGTTTCCATGGCATATGCTGACTTGTTTTAGATGTGAGGAACTTGTTAAAATGTAATAAGTTGAAAGTAACATTTTATGCTATAAAGCATTATCTTGTAGGGGATCAATTTGTCATCTTTTACTTGATATTTACAATTGACTTGATTGATGACCAAAAGAGAATAAATGTCAATTGTTAATTCCTTCTGATTCAATGAAATAGAAAACTTCAAACCAACTACAATAGTTTCATATTCAGATATGTTGTTGGTACAAGGGAAGCCAATGCGGAAATGTTTTGGAATAACATCACCATCCGGAATGAGTAGTATAATTATCGCTTTTAATCTGTGGATATTACAAGATACATCAAAAAATAAATTCCAAGAGGTAATTTCATCAAGATACAAGAGTTCTTCATCTGGAAATTCAAATTGGAGAGGTCTTGAACCTGGTAGAGGTGGTACAACAAGCTGATTGGAAATGGATTGTCCCTTGATGGCTTTTTGATTGAAAAAATATATGTCAAATTCACTGATTGAAATAACCCAACTAAACATTCTTCTGGTTAGAACAGGTTTGGATAGTAGATAATTGAGTGGATCTACTTTCAAGATAAGCTTATTTGTATGATTCAGAAAGTAATAATGTAGCTTATGAAGTGTTAAAGTGACAACTAATCATACTTTCTCAAATTGGGAATATTTGAGTTCGTGATCAATTAAATTCCTACTGAGATAATAAACAACTTGTTCTTGTCCTTGATCATTGTGTTGGGATAATAATGCTTCTATCACATATTGTGTGGTAGATGTATAGGGAAGTATTCATTTTTCTAGAACATGTGGCATGAGCACCAGAGGATTTGATAGATATTATTTTATCTTAGAGAAAGAACTTGACATTCTTGATTCCACTTGAACTGTGCATCCTTTTTTATTAATTTATTAAAGTGATGGAACTTGTCTGTTAGTTGTTATATGAATCATCTTATGAATTGTATTTTTCCTTGAAGACCTCATAACTATCTAATATTTTGTGGAGGTGTTATCCCGTAAAATTGACAAGGGCAATTTTACCAATAACCATACCGAAAATTTTGTTTCGATCCCTCGTCAGGGATCCGTTGCGTTCAGAACGTTGCAAAATCCCTTTTCCGAGAAATCTAGTTTTCCGAACTTAGTCATTTTTGGTCTTTTGGTTGGGCGCATGCAATTACTATGTAACATCACCTTTTGGTGCACCCCCTTTAAATCCTTTGGCGCATGGTTCTTCGTGTCAACACACCTTTTGGTGCGCATTGATATGTTGAGTCTTTCCTGCGTGTGCCGTGGTGCATGCACCTTCGTGTTAGCAACCCATTTGTTGCGCCTCTTTTCAGTGCGCCAAAGGCGCACATAATCTTGTGTCGACACCCCTTCCGGTGCGCCAAAGGCACATATAACTCTGTGTTGTCAGACACTTTGGTGCGCCAAAGGGCGCATGCTTCCTTATGTCGACAATACATTCCATGCACCCTTTACAAAAGTTGGTGGCGCATTTATTGCTGACTCACCTATATATATAGGCGCGTCTGTAGTGTCACTATCACCAATGCAAAACATGTGATTTCTTTTCTCTAAGCCTGTCAGCGCACCTGCCCTGTCGTTTTCAAACACGTAGTGGACCCGTTTGCACGTTCTTTGCTATTTATCCAGGTAAGAGGTTCTTATCTCTTTCGTGTTTTGTGGTTTTTGTTCTTTGTTTGCTTGGTGGTCTGGTTTTGAATTGGAGAGAATGAAATATTGAATTAGCTCCCCCTGCTGTCTTTCCACATATTCCTCCCCCCTCTTTCCAGATCTGCTGGTAGAGGAAGCTGTTCTGAAGTCATGGTTTGAACCGCTTTTGTTTAAGCCGTTTTATTACAAAAGTGACCCTGCAAAAAAGAAAAGAGAAGCTAAAACCATATATGGAAACCCCTCTGAGAGAAAGAATAGACCTAGAAACCATTTTCACCCATGGTGCATAAACTTGTTATGCAACATTAAAAACAGTTGTGCCTTTGGCGCATCTGTCGCCTCTGTTACATCATAAAAATATGTGCCCTCATGGCGCATCTCTCTCGCATGCTGCAACCGCTTCCCATGCGCCCCCTTAAGCGCATCAAATTTGGATGCAACACAAAAGATTCTTGCACCCTTTGGTGAACCCAGCATCCATGTAACACCCCTTTCATACGCGCAAAGTATAAAACTATCAAAGGCGCCGGTGCATTCTTCATTACAGAAACTTTCATGTTGTGCAGACCCTCTGTGCACCGCACCAAGTTACCTTCGGCGCACGAAACATTCATGTTACATGAACAATACATGCGCCTTTGGCACGCCCATTTTCCACGCAACATGAAAGATACATGCACCTTTGGCGCATCCTGTCCCTACGTAACACCAAATCTCCATGCGCCCTTTACAAAAATACACCCTGCAGTCTCTATGCGCCATGCGCCTTTGGCACTGATTTAACCCTTGCAACACCTTTTTTCTGTGTGCCTTACTTATTTATCCCTGTAAGTTGCAACTTTCATGTGCCCTACGCCCTGAGCCTCAAAATCACTAACTCTTTCTTCTGTCAACACTTCAATGGAAGATCACATGACTAATACAACCTTTTTGCGTTGGGTCTCGCTTCTTCTTCATGCAGATCAACAATTAAGCTCAGAAGACATATGTCTACATCAAAGCAAGAGACCTATCAAATCCAAAGGCAAGGCCAAACTCACAAAAGAAGAGATGAAAATATAAATATCAGAGGGTCAGAATGCCTGACTCCCAGGCCGAATGCGACCTAGACATCAGGAGACTCAGAGTTGGGTCACATTGATATGGAGGAATTCTGGGGCAGAACTCAGAAGGTAACAAGAAGTCCATGGATGGACAAACAAATGGGTAGTGCCCTACACTTCGCTAGAGGAATCCCAGTTAGCGCCGTCAACAATGAATTCATGATGGTGATTGCCCGGTGCTACAACAAGGACACAAGGTGTGTTGTAAATGACAAGGGCGAGGTCATCATTAACCTCACTGCCCGCCACTTTGAAATAATACTCGGCATTCCTCATCATTGGCACTTTGTGGCCATCAGCCAAGAGGATTGTATTAAGGCCTGGGACGATAACGAAGATCAGTGCATGTAGCTGATGAACGAGGTCTATTTGAAGAATAAAAAGGTGGTGACCCGTTGGCCACAAGTTATTCACTGCAGCGATTTTTTAGAAGAGCTCAGTGACACTATCACATTCCTGAGCAGAGTGTTTGGGCTTCCTAACGCCCACTTTTTCCATAAATGGATGTTGCGGTACTTAGAGACAATGAACAAGAATGTGCCCGATCAGCGCTTTTGTTGGGGAGAAATAACAAGCAGCACGATCTCCAAGCAGTTTCAACAATTCAATACAACAGGGAGATTCTACATGAATTCCTATGTTGTTTACGTTGCAGCATCAGAAAGAGACTACCCATGCCTGATGCGGAGTGGGGTTTGCCTCAGGCAAAATATAGAGTACTACCAGAATTGAGACTGGAGAAATAGCATCCCTCATTCACAAAAATCACGATATTTTTTTCTACCAGCAATGCAATCTGCCTGTTGAGGCCAAAATATGACTTACGGTCACACGACCAAGAGCATAGCGGCAGCTACTGAGAAATGGGTGGGCCCTGTTCACACCAATTTCCCATGTTCACCTATCGAGGGTGGCCAACTTCTTGGGAGAGCCAACTAACTGCCAAGGTAGCTGGACCCAAGCTGATGTCTGCTAGAACTGTCAGAGCAGCTGATCACCTATCATAAGAATTGCCTCAAGAAGAAAGAAGGGTGGACTCCTTTCCCCTCACAGTGGGCAGAGATACATTCCTTACCCATCACAAGGCAAAGGACAGTGTCGCACTAGTTGGGAGCTGCTTAATTTGAGACATGATTTCCTGGCTAGGCCTACCTTGACCCAAGAGTTTTCTACCAAGGGCTAAGCAGATCCAATCCACATCCCTCATAGATCGAAGACATCTACTCGACATCAGTCATGAAGTGAGCTTCAGAGAAAGGACCATTCTACCCTTTTTAAAATTCTTAGCCTTGGCAGAATCATCCTAATAACAGTGGTAGCGAGTTGTCCCCAAAGGCTCCAAACTTAGGAGGAATGACG